>JADMLL010000001.1:18958786-19132008 GCA_016920875.1 Columbicola columbae
TTTTATTTACTTCTTGGTCGTGTTTGAGGGAAACTTAATCTTCAAATAACTTATTGTCCACTTTTTTGGCATTTCGTATACAAGTGGTCTGGTATTAATTTACTGGTTACTGGTTACTGGTTACAAGTTACTGGTACCCTAATCCCCAGCACACTTTATTTTGCTGTGTCCCGTTCGGAAACACTATCCATAGCCATTTTGAACTTATCCGAAACTCTCAATAAAATGATGTTACCGTCTTTTTGGCATACATCATAAAACTCTAAAATTAGGCATTAAACGGAGGCCCAGTTTATCACAGCTTGTAAAAATAATTAAAAACAATGTCTAATTGTCAGTTGTGTCGGCATAATTCAAACCACTAATTGATTCTTTTAGACCATAACAATACCTGAATTCCTAAATTTCTTTCTATAAATGCCTTAGATTGTACCTTCCAGACTGACAGCTTAGAGTTAGCCAGTAAATTAGCCATATGTTTGTAAGCAACTTACGGTGGGTTCTCTAGATTTTGTACATTGGTACATACTCAGATCTTCGTTCAATAAAGGCCAAATTACTTTTAAGTTCTCTCCTGCGATTGTAGACAGAATGAAAAATAAAAATAAAAGAATAAACTACCACACGTGTCAAGTCTTCTTTGGGCATGGAATCTTCTCAGTCTATCAGCAAATTTTTGCAGACTGACTGACCGCCGACAGTTACTTCGAATACAACCTAAGCTGTAGATACGATGTCGATCACATGTTAATTGACTGTACAGCCTGCTAAGATCTACGAATTCAATGCAAAGTTGATAGAACCCTTGTAAATATTTGTCAGAAAGATGGGCATAGCTTAACCAGCTTTACAACTTTCGTCACGAGGGTCTTAGCTCTCAAAAACAAACAATAGTACGATTCTAGTTTGCTTGTGGCATACCTTTTGTGTCCGTTAGCTACATTCATGAACTTTCTAGGATGTATGTTCCTGATATATATTATGTTAGAATATTTCATTTGATAGTTAACACAAATGTGACGCCAATACTATTATCTTAAAGATGTTTGTACGTAATATGTGCTTATTGACAATGTTACAAAATCAGCATCATATTACATTCAATGTATATCTAAAAGCGTCAATTTTATTTAAAAACGGGTTTCCTTAAGTTTAATAATATATTTAGTGATACATAAATAAAATAAAATGAAAATAAAACCATTAAATCCGATTTCAATATTAAAACCTATGTTAAATAAAAACTGAGTTCAAAAATACCCAGAGGGAATTGGCATCAATTTTTCATAACCCAAAGCTTTAAGAAAGGAAAGAAAAATAATTAAAAAACAAAACTTGTTCTTTTGCTCATTTCATTACTCAAAGTTATGTTTGTTTTATTAAACTTTTACCTCTCTTCATCTTTTCCTTTCTCTAAAAATATATTTAAAAAAATAAAAATAAAGGAAAGTAGGAATTTTTGCGTCGACTTAACACACGCGATGACATCACGAAACCTTTTTTTTAAACCGGATAATGCGCTTCATTGGATTCACGGACAAAAATAAAATTTCATATCGGTGAAAAATGAAACGAAACGGAGAAGAAAGAGGATGGAGACGAAGAGACGCGGAGAGAGGAAGAAATCGCTGACACGGAATATAAATCTAGGATTAGAGCCGTAGCCAATGGAGAATTGTAAATCAGTCTTTATTTTTCCAAAGTTTATTTTCAAGAATCCTGAACAACTCTCATTAGGTTGAAAAAGGGTAAAACCGATTGATAACCCCCCGTTTCCAACCTCTCGTTCCTTTACTTCTCGGTGCTCCCCGAAAAAAAAGTTCAAATTTAACGATAGGAGTCTAATGTAAATGGGGTTTCCGTCAATATTTTACGCCGCTGCGATTTTTACCATCCAAACTCCCAGTAAACACCATCTGATTTATCTTTTTCGGTTGGGGCAAAAAAAGCGGAAATGGAAATTTACGAAGAGAACAATTGTGGTTTTGCTGAGCACAATTGTAAGGCCCCAATGGATGGATATAATCTGTTTATTTGGATTGTGATAAAGTTGAATAAATAAAAGGCCATTTTTTTCGGGGCGGGGGAGGAGTACACCTGTTTTAATGAATGATTTTTCTCTCAAAATTCTTAGAGGATTCTTCCATCTAATTTTCACTGATACTGTTGAGAATTTGTTTATTTTGGGCTTATTGATTTAAAATAAGTTTGATCAGGACCAACATGTCGTTTACCGGGTATTTGAAAGTTAAACGTACACAAAAAAACGTATAGGATTTATCACAACCCACGTCAGCTATTTCACAAATACATGGCACTTACAACACTAAAGAGCGCGAGGGACAAGAGTTTTGTATATGCGACATTTGACATGATTCTCGGTTCGAGATTCAGCTATTCAAAAAAAAAGCAGAAGACAAACATACAATACCATTATGCTAACTCGAAGCTTCGGGAATTTTTGGGGCGAATTTAGTTATTTTATAGTTTTTTATAAATTTTTGTTTTTCATTAAGTATATTATTTTTATTACAATCTATATATTGATTCTTCTTTTTACATATACAACTTCACTCATTTCTCTTCTTTATTTCAAATATCAGGTCCAATGATGTGAGCAAAAGCCTCGGTTTTTCCAGCATTCTTTGTTCCTGCACTTAGTCCACCTTCTGCGGTCAGCAAAAGTAATGAGGTCGTCTTCCCACCTCATTTCTTCCTTATCCATGTTTCTGGCTCCCAAAACTGAGGTCGAAATTGTGGATTCTTTGGTCCATCTTCCATCTTGTGTCCACATCAGGTGTTCTGCCCACTTTCGCTTTAGTATTTTAATAATTTTTACTCCATCTCTAGTCCTTATTTGTTCTCTGATGGTTCTGCTACTGAACATTCTTATCCAACATTCTGGCACTTTTAACGCTTCTCTCCATTTTTATGAAGAAATACCTCCTTTCAGTATGATTAGAAGAGCATTGACGGAATCAACTTTCAGTCTGAGATACCGTGAGCGTGGATAAGAAGGTTAATAACCTACAACAGTTCATTTCTCCTTTAGTACCCCCCTCTCTTTTTCCAAAAAATCTCAACATGGCTTGAAAGTGTAATTTGAAAAAGGTAAAAAGTCACTTAAAAACATTTTCTCGTTCCCTTTCTCACCTCACCTCCAGATATCCAGGTCAATGATGTTATTTTCCGTTTAACGCTTTTGAAACATAAATAAACGGTTAAAAGAAAACGAGCGGATGAACAATTTAACGTTAAAATTTTACAAGGGCATAAAAAAAGTTTGAAAAGTTTCGCTTTTTTTTTTTAAACAAAAGTCAGAATTTATTAGAAAAAAAATTAGTCGGAAAAGTGTCCGTGAAACGAAAACGGCGCCACCGCCTCTCTGACTCCCTTTAATTCTGAAATAGATATAATAAATTGTTATAATTACCCGATTCTTCTCAAGTTTTATCTTTCTCGGTATCAGTATCACGAAAAATCTCATTTTTTGGGCTCTTTTAGCCCCATTCCAATTCCTCCTCACCATTTTCCTCTCTTTTCCTTTTTTTCCATTGAGAGAAAGTTTCATTTTTCGAGTCCGCTTCACGTTAAATCAATAAGACTCCTACAAGGAACATTCACCTGACGGTCCCAAGCACAAATCAATAATATAATATTTTATTATATAATATAGGTTTGAAATTGAAAAAGGAATTTGCTCAGTGACCAGAAAGAACTTAGATATTTTCTGCTTTTGCGGAAAATAAGACTTTCAATCTTGTTTCTTGTTTTCCCTTTGAATTTTCTTTTTGGTTTTTTTCTTTTGTCTTCGAAATTTTAAAAGTTTTGATTTTTTCCTTTTCTGTCTTGTTTTCTTTGTACTGGAATTTGGTACCGTGAGTTTTCGATATGACTTCTTATTTATTTCCTTTTAGTAAAATATATTTGAAAATAAAATTTACACTAATTCGTTAATTCGACAATATAGCGATTGAGCAATAGACGTTAACCCGAAAGGATGTGACGTGTTTACTGCTTAACTGTAGAGCTATCGATTCGATTCGACTCTAATTCCATACTTTAGCTTAGATGGTTGTATTTATACTAAAAATTTACGTGACAGAACCAATGAATTAGAATGAATAAGAACAGCCCTTATCAGTGAACTGGACTTTCCCTATTGCAACGGTTTTCTTTAAGTTGACTTTCACTTCCGTCAATGAACGTCGTATCCTGAATATGCTTATTTGAACAACAACCCTAATAATGGGGTGGACTTTTATATCATTAAAAGGATATGCCTTACATTTTGAAATTACTATTGATTTTTTTCAATTAATATAATATAATTATAAAATCAGAAATATTTTTATGGACAATGGTCAATTAACGGTCCCTTGAGATTTTCCAAGAATTATTTCGATTATGATGGTCAGTTGCTGGAGGTCGAACTGTTTCGTGGAGCACTCTTCTTGTACGATTATCAATTGTGTTAGGCTGTTTATGTCTATAGGCCACTGAACGGCCTCGGTGTGGCATGTGATTGATATCACAATCACATCATCGTGCTCAAATGTTATTGAAATTGGTCAAAGGTTAAAGAAAGTATAAACAAATTCATTGATACTTACTAGACAGTTTTAGAACACAAATAACCTCTCTAGAACAGTTGAACCTGACTGTATTAGAAGCCAGTTGATTGTTCAAACTCGTTCAAAAATTTTGAACTTCGTACGGGAATGAGTAACTTCATTATTTTTTTGGTCATTTCAATTCTCTATTCCAAAACAGTTTTCCTGTTACATGTGTTTTTCTCTCTGAAATAAGCCATTAGGAGACCCCTCTGCTGGAGACCCCTTTTTTATTTTTTTAATTACACACGCCTTTTTAATTTTCGTGGGTTTTCGCCTCAGAACAAAAAGATCCTTTTAACAGAGTCAAAAAAATTAATAATTATTAATTTAACGTCTTTAATTTCTCTTTTTTTTCTTGTTTTGGGATTGTTAACGTTTTACTTATTCGCGAGCGGAGGAATACCATTGTTATTTTACTCATGAACTTAATTCTCTGTTACTTTCTGAAGAAATCACTTCATTTTCCTTTTTCTCTTTTTATTTTTGGTTGGTTGTCACCACCATCCGGTCTCTTTTGCGTGTTTGAAATTCAAATTTAAAATTTTGGAAACTTTCCTCTTGTCTTTCACTTTTATTTTTATTATTCCGGAAATCTGGAAGTTTTTTAATTTCTTTATTTTTGATTTTTTTAGTCATTTTGAATTGCATCCAACTCTTTTTTACGCTATTTTTAAATAAATCGGTTCACCAATGGCAAGAAACGGACTAATATAACTACATCCTGTTTTGTATCTCATACAAAAACTTTCTTACAAACAAAATCCTATTCTTATAATATATCTATAAACCATTCTACGTAGGTATTAATTGGAATATCGATTAATTCATCATTAACGACCACCAAAACCGTCATAAATTCTCACCCCATACAGTATTAATAGTGAGAGTAAGATGTCTCAGTGTCACCTCAAACGAACAACCATGGCTTCGAATTCACCGGAAACGCTTGGGCATTCTCCGAAGAACAAAATTGAAGGAATCCACAAAAACGCGTATTGACTGATTAAATAAAAACTATTCCTTTAAGCATCATTTTAGGTTCATTTGTTCATTAGCTCGTTTACTCATTCTCTCAGAGTATAAAAAAACTACCCCCGGCCCTATCACTGCCCTTTAGAATATTATTATGAAGCGGTACTTCTGCCTACAGGGTCCAAAGTACAAAGAAATAATGCAAGGACTAAAATGAACGAGTAAGCCAACAGAGCATTACTTACCACACCAATTTTAAACTCCAATTAAAATACAAAATAAAAATGAACTTATTTGAGACTACCAATTTTTAAATAAAAGGGAAAAAAGATTTTAAACACGAGTGAAAACAAACAAAAAAAATGTTTCCCCAAAAAACACAATAAATCATCGAACTCAACGGCATCTTTACATTTTCCTATTTCCCGACGTATCTTTCAAATCACCAGAGACTTGGAGAGAAAAAATTTTTTCTCGACTCTGAAACTTGAATTTTTTTTCCAAAGGTCCGAATCAATGATTTCTTCCCCTTTCATCCCCCTTGCATTTGCCCTCCTCGGCTTCGAACTCACTAATTTAAAATAAATCCGGATTCAGTTTCTCTCAACCTGGCCAAGAAACAGTCATCAAAATCGAAATTTTTTTCTCTTGAAATTTTCACAGGAGCGAATTGAGGAAGTTTCATTTTCTCAAGCTTTTAGTGGAATAGTTGCCTATACCATTTTCCATTCTTGGGTATGATCCTTAATTCGTTTCGCTGATGTAAACGTGCATAGTATTATTGTTGTTTGGCACTACAGCTCATTCACAGCCTTCGCCTTCGCACTCACGACATTTCGTTTTTGTAATTTATGTTTTCTGTAATTTCAGCCTTCTGGGGGTACCTCCTATACAGCTCTCCGGGTAGCTGCCCATTTCTATCAGGATGGGTTCAGTAGCCTTTGTAGTTTCCCCTACTTACTGCAAGGCAGCCGTTGTGTTTGGTGGCCAAGTTCTTCCGCTCTCTTAGACTTTCGGAATTGAAACTGTCCCGCTTCCGCCACTGAGACCGTTAATGTATCGCATCCGCACTTGGCCTATTATCTTCATCTAAAGAGCTACGCTTTCAAAGAGGTGCTTTAGTGCTTTATTGGACATAAGCAATTTTGGTTCCCTGAACTGCCGTACTGGGGCATCTCGCCCTCTAAACCGCTGCTGGTATTCCACAACTGCGTATTTGTCAGCATTAGACTACTTATTTCGCAGCTACTTTCTATATTTAGAGACCTCTCCACTGTTCATAACCCGTGGACGCGGTCTGTGGCATTCAGCTTTGCTTCCTGAGTGTGAGAGTCATCCAGGCCGGAGAAACGAGCATACTGGCAAATATGAATTATGCTCTGAGCGAGTATTTGTACATAATTGTACTAGCTTTCTATACGACACGACTATTTCTGCTATACGTCATGTACGTTTAAGCGTATAACAGCATGTTTCAACTTGCAGTTTTTACTTTTTTTGAATCTTTAAGCATGAATAAGAGCTTATAACCTAGTTATGTATTGTTAAATATAGAATAGATGACTCTATTTCATCTGATCACTAAAATACATCATTGGAAAAGACGACTTTTCAGTTTTTGTTTTCAGTACAATAACCCAGAAGTATTAGTCAAATTTAAAGTACCCAAAATAAAGTTGATCAATTGTGTAATAAAAATTTCATGCCAAAAATCTACTGTGAACTTCAATACTGGCAAACGAAACACCAAATGGAGTAGAATCAATTAAAATATAAACGAAAGCTCTGAAAATTAACCTAAATTTGTGGAAGAGGGGATAAAAAAAATTCACTGAGTGTTTCCTTCCGGTTATGCAGAGAATAAAATAAAACGAAGGATAAATTTCCGTGCACGTAGCCAAAATTAACGCGTTAAATTTGTGTTATTAATACTTAGTCTAATGGCAAAATTATACATGCAAAACTAATCTAAAGTTGGTAAGCATGAGTTTGTCGTCACCCCAAAATCTTTGTAATAACTAATGAGCAGTAAAAGATAATTAACCTTAATATTAATTTAGGCAGTTAGAAGGAGAGGAAGAAAAAATAATAATAATAATGTGTGAAGTTCATCTCACGGGTTCCATATACACTTCCCTGGCCTTTTTTCCTTCTATTATAATGCCGCATAATAGTGTTGTAATGAAAAAGCTTTTTCTTTTGACCTTTTTTTTTATTTACTCGTTGAAAGTTACCAGAGTCTGGAATATGCATACTGTCAGCAAAGACATAGTAGAAGCTCTTTATGGCTTACGTATTTTTGCGGTTAGAATATACAGCAATAAGACTTTTATAATTAAAAAAAGGAATTTCCTTCCGTTGATGAGTTTTTTAATCAAAATTAAAATACTTAGTCTAAGCACTCTCATTATTTTTTTATTAAAAGGAAAAATTTTTAAGGTTACGTAAAAACTTGATCGTTTTAAGAGACCTTGAGATAAAGTGGCAATGATGTTGTCACTGTAAGAATACGTCTTTCGATAGGATGTCAATACAGAGTCTTGAAGAAGCAAGAATTTTGGGGATGTGATACTGTGTTTTTGGTAATTTCGCAAAATTGTTGTGTTTTAAGACCAAAGACGATGTGTGATTTTTGAACTCTTTTATTGATCTCCGTCAGTTTATGAGAAACCCAAATTCCTGGCCTGGGCACTTTCCCTACAAAGATCATTTCTAACTGTAGATCAGGGGTCGGACACTTTTTCACGGGTCAAAATCAACCAAAATTCGAGTATTAAAGAGACGTTTGGGTCAGAGATATTTTCGTATGAAAACAGCGACAGGACAATGTCGCACATTCCGCATACTATCGGCCGATTCCATATCCAGTAAGGCGGGGTGGGGCTTTATCCGATATTTTTATATGTTAAACTTGATTCAACTTCGGTACGTTTATAACTTTGCGACACAAATTTCTTGAGAAAAAGAAAAAATGTTTCTATATCTCATACTTTATTTTCGGAAATAAATGGGTCAACAAATGGGTCACTCGGTAACCCACGGGTCATACTTTGCCAACCCCTCCTGTAGATCATGAGCAGACGATCTTCACTGTTAATTCCTCACTTGTTTGACGAGTATTTACATCCATCGTGGGAGGTTTGTGGTGTAGTGGTTAAGTGCCAGACTAAGAAGTTATAGTCGCGAGTTCAAATTATCCTCCCGTATCCTGTTTTACCCAAAAAAGGGTGAAAAACGCAAGTAAATTATTTTGAAATTTCTGAAACCATGGAACACTTGCTTGGTTTCAATAGCCACTTGTAAATGTCGTTAATCCGTTTTTCATCCCTTTTGGGTATAACAGTATAGGGAAGAAGGATTTGAAATCGCGACTATCTTAGCCTGGCACTTAACCACTACACCACAACCTCCGCGAATGTAATACTCGTCAAACTTTTGAAGATCATCTGTATAATCTACAGTTTGAAATTATCTTCGTAGGGAAAGTGACCAGGCCAGGAATTGGGTTTCTCATAAATTGACGGAGACAATCGATCAATAAAAGTGTTCAAAAATCACACACCGTCTCTTTTTAAAACACATCATTTTTGGGTATAGCAGGGTATGAGAAGATTTGAACTCGCGACTATAACTTCTTAGTCTGGCACTTAACCACTGAGTCACAGACCTCCCATATGCTACAATATAATACTATATATTATATTATGTTTCAACAGACAAAAATTGAGTTTTTAAGTTTGATTTGAACGAGCAGTCCTTTGAATACGAAAATCGTTTTCCATGCGTATTTTTAGTATTGAGTGTTTGCTGAAACAGTTTGATGCGCTTCGTGAAAACCCAACAATTTTTATGTATTATAATAGTACAATGATATTTGAGAATGGAGGAAAGAGAAGAAGAACATGAGAAAGACCTGTTTAAGTTCTGCCTTCACGTTTTCAAATTTCCTTTCATTTGAAAAAAAATAAATAAATAAACAAAAGAGTTCGCTCAAAAATTGAAGAAGAAAAAGCTCTTGACGCCGTAAGAAATAAACAAAATATAAAAAATAAAACACATTTCAAAGGAAACATATAATTTGATTCCGTCACAAAATATTTAAAAAGCAAACAGAATTATGCGCGAGTTAAATGAGTTCCCCGTGCAACTTGCCCTCATTTTCCCTTTCTTTTCATTTATCATAAATTTCCCTCGAAAATTCCTGGATGATTCGGCTGAGCGAGCTTTTCTGTTTACTTTTTTCTTTTTACTGTCATTCCCCTAAATCACGATCAAAGAATAGAGTCGACGGAGGAAAGGAGAAGAAGAAGAAGAAAAGCATTCTTCTGTTTCCCTCGCCGAAAATATTATGTTTACTAGAAAATAAAAGTTAAATAAAATTAATGTTTTCATTCAAATAATTAACTGAAAATATATTATTTAATAAATTTATGAATATTTATTAAGCTGAGTGTGTTTTATGGGTTGTTGTTTATCTTCGAGTCGCATTAAAATTTCAATTATCAAAAGCCTATTTACAAGAAATGAATTGAAATTTAGTTCTTTGCAAAACTTTTGCCGAGGCTTGAAAATGAAAGGAAAAGTTTTGTTGGCCTAGCGTCAATCACAGTTTGATAAACCTGGAAAAAGGAAGGTACAGTTGATGAAGCAAATCCTTTTCATGAAACTAAGTTTGCCTTGTTCGGGTGCGTACACCAAACAAAGGTTTCTGAATTTGGGATACAAAATTTTAATTTAAGTTGTAGAAAGAAGAGTGACTCTTGCGTGAGATGAAGGATTTGAGAAAATGCTCGGGAAAGATAGCTTGCGGAAGAAAATTTAAAGGTATCAGAGGCTTCAGGAGAAGCTTTTTTCATATTTCCAAATGTATACTTTATAATTATAAGCGCTCGCCTGTTACTCCAAGGACTGTAGTGCTAAATTCCCAGCCTGTTTTTCTCCTTAAATGTTTTCCTACAATCCTTTCATTCGGAAATTCAGCCTCCAATTCTCACAATCTTGGTAGTAATGTTCAGTCAGAAAGTTGCTGACTTATAATCAAACACACGTTCGACTCAGGTAATAACTTGCTCCTACAAATAGAAGTTGAAAACATAGTGGTTCATGATTAGCCGAGAAGAAAAAAGTAACAAAAAAAGGGAAAATCACCCAAAGATGAAACAAATAAGCAACAACAAAAGTGTACACTACAGTTTTTGTCACTGACATTTTCAAAAACTGTAAAGAACTTACTTATAAATTATTCAATCATTTCTAACTCAGTACCCGATTATTTAGGTAATGACCTCCTAAAAACACATCAGCAAACATCATACCAAAATCATATCAGGTAAAAGTAATCAAGATAGCCGATTATAAGGAAGAAAACAGAAAACCGGAGTTAAAAAATTATAAGCTTCTTTGAAAGCATCTAACGAGCTCGTATTTCTCTCCTTAACCTGAGTCTGATGAAGTAAAATGGAGAAGAGGCTTGAAAGTCTAAAATTTTGTATAGAAAGAAAGAATG
Organism: Columbicola columbae; assembly: GCA_016920875.1. Lineage (NCBI taxonomy): Eukaryota > Metazoa > Arthropoda > Insecta > Psocodea > Philopteridae > Columbicola > Columbicola columbae. The sequence continues at coordinate 18,969,881 of JADMLL010000001.1, forward strand.
AAGAAAAGAAAAAAGTTTTCCATTCGCTTTATAAATAATAAACCTCTTTCTCTACTGTTATATATCATAAAACTTTTTTCCCTTAAGTATGAAAATGTTTGGAAGGAAGAAATAATTTTTTCTGAGAACCTGAAATATACTGCGTTTTGTGAGTTTTTGTTTTTAAACACAAAAGGAAACTCAATTGGCCAAAATACTACTTTTAGTTCTATTTTTGTAAGCGCTGTAAAATGACACCCTAGTAAGCAGAAACGATTTTGGAAACACAAGCCAGCCTAAGAGTCAAGTCATTTCTTTCTTATTTTAGGTTGCAATTTTTGAAAATTAAAAAGCCTTTTAATATCCGGAATAGATATAGATTCTGGGAACATACAGTGGCTTTTAGAGCGTGAAAATTGCTTTTTCACACAAGTTTTTCAAAGAAAAAAAAATCATCAATTGAACGAAAAATTTTTCGCAGGAGATTTTTACTCGCGTTGTATTATTATTTTTAAGAAAATTCAGTTACAGACACACTTTCATCTTCTTTTTACATTAAATTCATGATTTGGTTGATAGTTTTGGTTGAAATAGGATTTCTTATAAAAAGCTCAAAGCCATAAAAAAGCCTTTTGAGAAAAAATCGAATTTTTCATAAAAAGGTCAAAGTTCAGCCAGACGAAATACCAGTATAATATTAAAATAATGTAGTCAATACTCTGTTTTCGTCCTTATGTGTTTATGGTATTTATGTTGCGGTAGGTGACGAATGAGGGAAATGTATATAATTCCTGGCGATTATTCATAACCATCAAGCTAATCGCTATTTTTGGTCGATAGCAGACACCTGGAGACGATTTTAATACTAAACATTTTAAATATAAAGGCAAAGCTAAATGGTATTACTAGGTTTACCGAAAAGCTCAGTTCGTTTTTTACTTCCGGTTAAAACAGGATGTGTGAAAACCTCAAACTCTCACTTCGGTGTTCTTGATAGTCTTCCAACCATCTTCACACTCTTTTTGAGCTATCCACACGCTTGGATCCCAGTCAAAGTCTTTTTAAGGTTTCATGAAGTATTTTAGGAGGGGTAGTAGATGGCGCACTACAAGATGATATGCGACAATGATTCGGGTACTGGTCTTAAGATTGGTTAGAACTTCAGCTAGCCTTTCCACTTCTTGAGGCGGATAATATCATACAAAGCCTACTGGATTCACTAAAAAAGTGGCAGATCTATCGAGACGTCTACTGGCGAGTGCTAGAAACAAAGGCAGACAAGGACAGCCAAGGAAGAGGAGAATAGAATGACTGCATCTCTGCTGTTAGACATATTTAATTTGGTCACCCCTGCAACCACGGAGAAGCGGTTGCAGAAGAAGACCAAGAGGAGTTTTTTCCTGATAGAGACCACGTTTTCATTCACTTTACGCTTGGGTTTTCTCTTTTCACACATTATTATTAGGTTTTACTCTTTATAGTAGTGACTTCGGTTTTTCTCTTCACACTACCTCCTTCAGGTTTTCCTTATTTTCGTACGGTTTTTGTCCTTTGTGAGTTTTTCTCTCACAAGTGTTTGTTCTCTAGTTTACGGTTTTTCACGGACTTATTTATTAAGATGGTTGTAGTGTTAGTGCTCTCAATTGAATTAGTGTGAGTATTTCAACGGTGGAGCTCCAAGCTGCAAAGAATTCCGGGCCCGGAACATCAAGGAGCATCATTCCAATGGTGAGCACAAACAAACTACAATCGTCGTGGTGTTTTTTCTCTAAAATCTACCTTTCCTCTTCCTTACAAATGAAGAACCGAACTACTAAGGACGCCAAGCCGAGAATCTCTGGAAAGTATTGCCTTCTCCGGGGATCTTCCAGAACATCAATGGCAACATCAGTAGAATTAATATCAAAAAAGCTTATTAATGTAATGATGAAACTATTCGGCTCCGAGGTACGGATAAACATATTCCAGACTAAGAAAAACCTCAAATATCGAGTTAATGAAGGCTTCTCGGAGGGAAAATGTGAAATCACAGCAACATTTTGACGACTGAATTCATTGAGCGACTTTACCAGAGGTGAAATTACTATAAAATGACTAAAACTGAAGGCGTTTAGAGAAAACAATTAAGCGTTGAGATGGGGAAGGGAATTTGTAATCCGTGATAATTTATGCGTTCGGGAAGAAGTTAACTGAATTTCATCACCTTCCTACGAAATTGGTGTAAAGACTCAAGATAAGACTTGTACCAGGCTGACGACAAATATATAATTTTGTCATCAAAGCCGCCACCTTAAGTCAATACGGCTTCTTCCCTTCTTTAAATTTTGAAAATTTTCACCAATTTAGTGCGGGAAACATTACCCAACGGAGTTGTAGCCCCCAGAGAGAGAGAGAGAGCAAATTGTTCCAATCTCCATTCTTGTTTTTCTCTTAATCTTAAAATCGTGTACAAGAGAAAAGGAAAGGAGGAGAAGATAAAACAAGGAATCCTCAGTCAGTTGTCGCGGTAGACGTGTTGTATTGATCTCGGTTGTAGACACTATAACTAAATCGAACCATTCCCTTTAAAAATGTATTAACCTTTGCTCCTATTTTTTTGTCGACTAATTACAGAAAAGCTTATGATTTACTGCTGCTCTACGTTTTTCATGAAAAAGAAGCCTAATGCCTTCTCTTGTTTTGGGCGCAGAATTGCCAACAAAATGAGATTCCGAATCGATAGCTTTAGTGTGTAGAATTATATACATTAAAAACTAGATTATAAATGCCGTTGACGTAGTAGGTTAAAACCAGACTGACTGAGAAACTAATATAGGTCCGGGTCCCGGTCCATGGGCTCAAGCGAAAAGAATTTAAACATTTAAACTTCGCAGTCTCATCAGTCATGTCCTTCGGACGAGACGAGAAAATTTTAAATCTGTCTGAAATCTAGCTCGGCCAATTCTGATTTCTCTTTCATTATCCCTAAAATGAGTATTCCTCAAATGAATGGAAGAGTAATTAAATTAAATGATTGCAATTAAACAGAAAATTTTTTTCCCTTTTTTTCTCTCTCTCGGAAAGTGTGTGTTTGAGTCTTGCGTTCATCCAGCAAAGCTCTTCTTTTTCTCCTGTCTTTTATCTTCTTTCCCGATAATCTCGCACGCCAAATTTCAAAAAAAAGTAACAAATTGCTTTTTAGAAGTAAAAAAGAATAGAAAAAGGGAAAATTCATTGTTGGGGGTTCCACAATAATAAAAGTACCAAGCGCGAGAATTTAAGAAAAAATAATGGAAAAAGTTCTTTTCTTTTTTCCGAAGTTTTGATAAAAGAAAAACTGACGTTTTATCAAAAAATAAAACATAATACAATTGCTTTAACGGTAATTAAACTCAAATTTATGATGGTGGAAAATTCTTTTTCCCCTTCTTTCCTTACTCACTTCCATTACCACCTTCCACCTCCTCCTGGAGTCCTTTCGTGAAAAATTGAAGACGCACCGTTTTTCAACCCCCCGCCTCTCTCTTCCTCTCTCTCCTTTTCTTTTTAGCCACTCTCTCTCTCTCTCTCGGCAAAAAACAAACAAAAAAGAAACAATTTTAACTTATTAAAGTGACGTCATTATTTAGGAGAATAACACACAAAAAAGGTTAATTTTTATTAATTTAAGATTAAAGAGAAAATTTTTGATAAAGTTTGAAAGGAAGGTGAGATTAAGTTGGGAAAATTTCGTTCAAAAGGAATTAATTGGTGAATAATTGAAGCGACAAATTGTTCGCTTCTGATGAGAAGAAATATAAAGTAAACAATTTAAGGGAGGCGAAAAGAGGGAAGAGATGAGATGCTTAGAGAAAATTTTTTGGCTTTGATATTTTCCTACAAAAAAATGAAAAAGAATTTTTTGTTTTACTTTGGGTCTGCCTTTGAACGGTTTAACCTTAGCGCCATAAAAGTCACACTGAGTGTTTCTAGGTATTTTTGGACTCCGTGTTTGTTTTTTTCCCGTGTCACCCGTCTCTAAACGAAACATCAAGTACTTGGGTTGACTTTGAGGAAGCTAAATAAGTGAGGAATAAACTAGTGTCTTAGCCCCAGAGTTGAATAAACTGATGTGACTGGAGATACAGTTTGTATGGTAGGAAAGATATAGGAGAAGGAATAGAGAAGAGGGAAGAAAGGTAAAAAAATAGAAGACGCATAGATATAATGTATGAAAGTTATGGAATCGAATAGAGAGAAAAGGAGAAAGAAAAGAAAATAGAGCAGAGAGGAGGGAGAGAAGAAGAGGAAAGTAGGTCTTAGAGTAGGAGGAGGAAGAAAGGTGGACCGTATTTATCTAACATAGGATTCAGAGATCAGTTCGAATTTATTGGTTTTGTTTTAATTTGAATTTATTTATACTATACAAGAAAAGGCACGGAGCTTAGACAAGACGTGGTTCCCCAGAACTTTGTTAAATCGTAGGTGGTGTTCCAGTACCTTGCTAAAAGTGTGGTACTATCTGCGGTGGAAATCTGGGGTTGGAAAGAGCACCCACAATTTAAACAGATACATAGAAAATTCTTCGGATAGACTTCAGAACTTCTCTGGTATGTTCCTAATTATACAGGAAGGTGTAGGATGTACTTCGTAATTCAGAAATCGATTTGTAGAAATTTTCTTCTATTTTCATCAAGAAGCATTTAAATAATGATCTACAAAACCAAAACCTGGTTGTATTTACCCTCGCCAGGATAAGGGACTATGGGACTCAAGCGAGGATACAATTAAGCGGTACAAAATGTTGATGGAGAGGGCGCCGAAGGTTATTGTTTAGGAGAAGAACAAAGGATACGAAGCTTTCTACCTGGTGACACTACAAAGTAAAGGGAACTACAATGATAATTATGAGTGTTAAAAAAGCAGCATAGCACAAAATAAAAATATATACAGGCAATAATGAACTGCTGAAGGAGTGCCTACAAATGAGGGATAAAAATGAAATTGAAGATGAGCTAAAAACTTTTTTTTAGTAAAAATGGAGCTCAGCGTTGAAATACATCCAAGAACTCAGAAACAGCATTTAGAAAAAACAAATTTGAAAAATCCATCGAGAAAATAACTTTATTTTTGTTTAGAATTTAGCCGGAAGAAATATTTCGACCGCGTTAGAAAAGTATTTGAAAGGTTAAAAAAATTTAAATTGACAAGAGGAAAATCGGTAACCTGAATGACAAGCATTAGTGGAATGACATGGGAGGAAAAAAGGTTTTTCCGATGTTGAGATGCATTCAATTCATAAAAAGAATCTGCTCAGGCTGGTGGTGTTGCTGCTAGTGCTTTCATTTAATGAAAGAGTGTAAGGTTTGTCGCTGTATGAGAGTGAATAAGAATGAGAAAAGCAGAAAAGCGTGGGAGTAGAAGGTCTCATTAAGTTAAAAGACTCTTTTTATACGCCTGCAGATACCACTCCTGACAATCGTATAAAGTTACATAAATGTTAAAACGAATTCATAACCTTCCGGAAAACTCTATATGAGAAGAAGATTAAATTGTGTAAATGGGTGGTAGAAGGTGAGCTTAAAGAAGAAAACGACGAAAGCTAGTGCTGATAGGAAGAAGTGAGGGGGAAAGAGAGAAAGGAGGACAACCGAGGTGTGAAGAGAAGGAGAGCCTTTTTCCGAATTTGTCTAAAGTTGAAAATTTATGACAAATTTGATTAAAAATTCGTGAGAGATTTAATTTGTCTCTGCACTAAAGATTATATACCGAAGTCAGAGAATTGTGTTTTTGAACTTTTCCAAGACAATAAAAAATTTGTAATCAACGAAATTGAAACGAAAGTTGTATGAGAAGATTGATTAATAAATTGATTATTTTCTTTCTCTTTCCCCGATGACTGTAATTGAAATCGATTTTTCTAAATTATTTGCCACCGAGCGTTGCTACCGAATCAGTCAATGTAGAATTTATCTTCTCACTGTTTTTTGCTAATATCTCAGCATTAATCAATGTTTTTTGTGATGCAGTAGCGATTTTATATACCGTATGTTCGGACTTCCAAACGGTAAAACTGTTTACTGATATTCCATCGAGACCAATTGTTTCAACAAAAGGAGTCTTTTGTTATTAGATGTTCCATAGGTAACCTGACCAGTTCATTGATCATTCTGGTAGTCACACCTTAGATGTGTTAATCGTAACCACTCTAGTCGTGGTCGCTGACTCAGGTGTGATTGCTGCATTCAAACCTGCAGTTGTGAGGAAGTGGATTGGAATCCTTTGCATCGATACTTCTTGAAATCAAGCCTGCTGAGTTGTCCCTTGATTCCACGTGACTCCGGGCACCTTGCACTGGACTTCTTCTTCAATGCTGCATTTAAATATAACACTGTTTCACATAGTTCTGAAAGATCAATCATGGTTTTAGTCGTACCAGTCTTGACTTGGCCCCTGATGAGTTGGTTTTTCGACTCCCCTGGAACTCTGGTCATAGATACCGAATTGCGCCAAAGACCATTTGCGAGGTATCTCGGATATACTCCAGATTTCTTATTAGTTGCTACCACCTCTTGTGCTTGTCTGAACACTGTATATACCCAAAACACTTAGCACCGACAGCACTAAACAAATGAGATGAGCACGATTTTAGTCCGAAAAGAACATTTGAAAAATTATGTCGATGTTTGTTCGACTTAGCACTTGTAAGGCTGGACATTTTAAATGCTTGTAAGAATCAAATAGCGTCCAGTCTGCTCTAGAAAAAGGTCAGTGAAGCATGACTGAGCGAAATTTAGAATGACTTTGAGGACATGGGGGTGAGGTAGTGAGGGTTGTGAATGTAGAGATTGTGACAGGAAAATTCCGTAAGTGTTTCATATAGAAGCTCTAACTAAAAGGAGGAGTAAGGCATAAGAAAGCAAAAAGTCTGGTCTTCTTTCATAGACAGTTGCAAAGTTTAAAGTGGTCCTTGAACGAATATATCATTAAAAAAACGCAAAATTTTCGACCAACTCAAAGAAAAGAATAAAAGATAGACTAGAGACTGGAGATGGTCGTTAAATTTGTTTCCGTAACGAGCAAACCACAAAGTCAGGAAGAAAGGACGAGCAAAATGAAGAAATATACTTAAGGTGGAAGTGAATAGAAAACCCTCCTTGAAGCGACAGCGTACGTGACACAATATTCTTCCGCAAATTTTTACATTTTAAACGTTTTACACGGCGTCAAACTGTTTCACAAACGATTTTGCAGTAGTGTCTAAAGCAACGATCGGCCGAAAGAAACACTCAAAAGACAACACCGACCTTTCGCCAACTTAAATCATCCTCATTCGCTTAGAGAACTTGAATTTATTAGGAACAAATTCACTCTGACTAAGGCTACAAAGAAGAAAACAAAGCCGATTATTGTCAGAATTGTGGAATAAAAGCTTCTGGGGTTGGCAGAACACATGAAAAGGATTAGTAAATGGAAGAGCGGTTATAGGTTAACGTTAAGGAAGCCGGAAAGGGATGCGGGTGGAAGGACAACGTCAAGACGAATGTCAGAAAAGCAGGACTGATAGGTGACGGAAAAGAACAAGAACAAGACAGGAAGGCATCGTCTTTTCGCCTACAGACTACTGAACTTCCTGATCTCACTTTAGTTAGCTAACTAAAATCGGTTTGGCCTACATTAGGCCCATCTCTAAATCATTTGCTTCATGTTTACGTTTGTTTTTTTGCCTAAAAAAGGTAATTTTTGACAGATAAACGACAGCTGCTTGACTTGTGATTCGTGACTTGTCACTAAAAATACAAACTTATTTGAAATAATATGATTATAGTTGTCATTACTAGCGTGTGTTCGGTTCGTTAGATTTATTTTTATCAAGATCAGTTTGTTTATTACTCTGTATTGCTTTGACCGAACTATTTTAACACTAAAACGACCGAGATTCGATGTATACCAATTCCAGGCGAAGGGTGTCAATTAATACCTCGTTTTTAATTTATACATTTTACAGCGTTTTATCCAATTTTTATGTTTAGGCAGTTATTCCAATTTGTTTATTTATTTACATTTTTTTGTTTTCGGCTAACTTTGGACCATAATTTTTTCAACTCATTTTCACTCCTATTCGTAGGAGCAAGTTATTTCATGAGTTTAACCGTTTGACTTCGACGAAGCGTTATCGCGCTCCTCTTGTTTTATGACAGAAAGTAAATACAAAAGTCAACCATAGTTACTGTTTGCTCTTTAAAATCTTAAAAAAGCCGTTGGAATTAATGAGCGCACAAAACAACTTTGGACTATCGGAAAAGCTCGAGGAGGTTGATAAACACTTTTATAAAAATTATGAATAAAGTTATTCGAACAAACTGAAGTATGAATCTAACCACTCTAAGAACTGGGCTTTTACATGGGTCATATTATCACTAAACATCAATGTTTCGTCCACTTCGATAGATATGGTCGTCGTCAGGGCAAAAACTTAAACTGAAAAAGGGACTAGAGAAAAGGACTACTGGGATGTAGGTGGGACAAACAACACCTCATAGGTCTTTCTTGACTTGATAAATTCATCAATGGCCATCCAAATATTGCTAAACGTTTGACATAGAATGTATAGATCCGTGCGTTTGACTATTTGATTCTTGATAGCCATGCGAAATGTTTTAATTCAAGGATAGCCAAAGTTGACTTGGAGGCGGGCCAGATTCCCATATTTTTTCACAATTTTTTTCGGGTTCGGTTAGAATACAGATGGAATTAAAGTTGTACCAGCAAAAAAAGGTCTTCCTCCTTTTTTTCTAAAAATAGGATATTTTTTTTTGTTTTACCGAAATAACAAGATGAAATAAAATTAAGAGCTGTTTTCTTTCTCTTCTGTTATCGCGCAACCGAAACCCAAATACTTTTAGAAGGAAGCCCGAGGAGATAAAAAAAATGATCGAAGAATTTAAAAAAAAATTTTTTTTAGTAAGTTTGTATCCTGAGATTTTACATCTTTCTTGCATTTTCAATAGCAACATGAATATTAAAGTTAAAGAAAAATCTTTTTTACTCCGAAAGGGTTTAATTAGTTCCCCGAGCAATATTCTTCTTATTAAATAAATAAGTATCGAGAATTCATTCGACTAATAACTCAAACTTAAATATTAGGTCTACCGGAAAGTTCTGTCCGTTTTTAGAATAACAGGAGAGTATAAATGTATATGTAATTGCCGTCATTATTTATGACTTCTTTGTATCGGCGATGTCTGCCAAAAAGGGTCTTCCCTCTAACTTGATCATGACAGTATAGTCGTCGATTAAAAATGACTACCCAGACCTAAGCTCATCAAAAAGGTCAAAACCATCCAGTTGAAATTTCTCGAACCATTTTCTTTAAGTATTATATACCTTCTTCCAACCCCTTGGACAAATTATCTACTCCTTCTGTATTATTTCTTCTTTATTGCAATTCACACAAAACGCAGTGGTTTAAATGAACTTCAAATCCCTGAGTCAGCCAATCCGCTCGTAGTTAATACCAACAGTGTCAGTATGCATACTGTAAAGGTGATAAAACTAAAATCCTTTATAATATCTCTGGCATTGACAAGACTTTTCTTTGCCTCTGGCAGAGATCTGTTCCTTTGTCCTACATGCTCGGACAGTTCAAAACCACATGATTTGGATTGATGTTGGAGTTACATAGTCCACACACATGAAGTTTCCCCACTCTTAATGCATACATGTGCAACCCCAGCCTGAATGAGGCGAGAACTCTTCACTTCTCTCCACATACCTTCTCCAACTACGTGGTACCATCCTCCTGGTGTCGCTTTTCTCTGAATTTAGTGTTATATGAATAAAATGAGGTGAAAATTAAAACCATTAAGCCCGATTTGACTTTTTTGTAACACAAAGTTTGAAGAGCAGGGGTACAAAAGAAGGTCCTGAATGAGAACGGTGACATTTCCTTAAAAACTTCTTAAAACCTTTACACAGCATAACAAATCCCTCTTGCCTAGACTATCCAACCAAATCAAAAAATGAAAGCAGAGACCTCAAATCCATTGATAAATTAATTCAATTTACCTGAAAACCAACAAGCTTTGCTCCAAAGTTTCCAAGGCTACGGATTAACCAGATTAATCAGAAACAGATTTTTATCAAAAAGGTTTTTCTCTTTTTTTTTCTGGGATGAGTAGGACAAGGGAGAAGGATCAGAAGGAAAGAGACGAAAAGGTAGAGAATCTGGAACTGAAGAAAAGGATCAAATTACCAAAAAGAGTGATTTTTAAAATACGACCCGTTTCTTCAGAATTTTTGAGCATTCTCACACAAAAACTTTCGACCTATTTCACCGCTGTTTAAGAGTCTTTTAGTCGAAGGTATTTCTCTTGGAAGACTTTTCTTATAGAAATTTGAATTCCGAGGGAGATGGTAATGAGTTAATGACATTAATTCCTTTTAGTCCTTTTGTTTAGTTCAATGGAATTTCACAAGTTTTTATCAACTTTTTCTTCGGCTTTTGAATAAAATGCCAATCTTTCAATTTAAAAGGAAACTTCAAAGGAAACCACCTTTCCCCGGGTTTGCGGAAATTTTTCAACGGCAAAAATCCCGATTTTTGTCGCTTCCAGAGAAGCAAGGTAAATCTCGATAAGAATCTCAATACAACGGCCATGTGTGACCCAATTTAATTATTCAGAAATCCCAAATTTCAACGTTGACAATATGGAGGATGGAGAAATTTTTTTCATGATAATTTATGAATGAGCCTTTTCCGTTGATGTAGTGGAAGCAAAAAGTGGTGGAAAGGAAAGCTCTTGTAAGTTTGGTATGTTAGGAAGAAAAATGTTATGAAGACGAATTGTAGGGTTGATATGTAGTCAACTTTTAGGTATGTTGCAGTGTTAAAATAAATTTGAGGAAGGTTTACATTGTTTGATAAACCTCAACCCGCACGAAGTACGCCAGTGAAATATCGAAAATTTGGTTCAATTTTATACATACTGACTAGTGATATGGAAGAGGAAAACCTAGAAAGACGTGGAGGCGTACAGTCAATAGGAGCCGGATGTAGCAGGGAAACCTTGCGCTGCAGCAATGAAAACGGCCTCAACCGAGTCCGATGGCACACCCTTGTAGACGCCCTATTCGACCCAGAGGTGTAAATGGACCTATTATATGTTATGTAAACCAATAGTTGCCAAATTTTATTTATCTATTGACCTCTTTTTATAGTCAGAACTTGTTCCGGGCTCAAGTGAAACAGCTAAAGAATTTCAAACAAATTGAAACACTATTGTTTACCTCTCATGTGCGTTATGTTAAGGAGTTTTGTGGCACCACTCTTGACTGAGCTCCCAATGACTTGGTTTTTCTACTATCCTGATACTCTGGCCATAGAGACAGAAGTGCATCAGAGACCCCTTCGGAGTCGTCACAGAATTTGCAAATAGTGTTGGCTGGTTCTTCGAATAGAGTATGTCGAGGTATCTCAAAATTTTCGGTTATACTTCACATTTCTTTTTAATTGCTTTCACACTTCTTACATGTCTGAACAATCTGAAAGGATTTTTGTGACCTGGATCTTTTATTTTTGCACTCGCAGCTCAGTTGATCTGTTGTCAACCATTTCGTAGCTTGATTTTTATTAAAATTAGTGAATTAGTCTTGGGGTTATTAGTAGAAAGGGAGGAAAGAAACTAAGAAAAAAACAATGATTAAGTTTGTTGATGATCTTCCAGTGTAAGAAAAATTTCGAAATCGATTTAGTTTAGCTCTCTCTTCCCTTAATTTCCTCCCCAATCGAAAACTGAATTCTCAGGTGGGAACTTGTAGCAAGTTGTAGTAAATTTGACTAACTCGTTTACTTTAGACTCTAATTACTTTGGGAAGCTGAGAAGTTTGCAAAAGTTTTCTCAGTTCTCTCGAAAGCCTAAGTCGGAAAAGAGAAAAAAATAATATTTAAATGGAATGAACCTCGAGTGGAAAATTTTCTTTTCTTTTTTTTTTAGCCTGTGAGAAACACGACATTTTTTTTTACTTCCTTCATTCCATTACCATTTCTTGCTTTTTATGCACGTGCATTTTACTGCTTAAGTTTTTACGGTTAAGGTATTTCCCCTTCCACTAATAATGTCACTATGCTTTCTTAAAGTCATTTTCTTTCCTCCATTGTTTATTAGCAATCTTTTTGTCTTTTTATCAATCAATTTGTGTTTAAGTTTTCCCACATAGACATGGAAGCGAGGGAGGCACAATTCTATGATCTCTTCAAGAAGAGATGATGATTTTAATTTTTTTTTAACTCCCTTTGTTGGCTACCATCTTTCTCCGAGCATAAGACACCATGTAGTTTTTTAGACTAGACTTTGGGGTTATGTTTTGAGAGAAGAACAGTGTCTTAACAACAAGGACCGTTTGAAGAAGCCAAAGGAAGGCTGGAGCTGTGTTAGAAGAGGTGAGATAGAGCATAAGAGAAAGCAGGAGAGTCTAGAGGTGTATGTCTCTTGAGAGGTTTTAGAGAGTAATTCGTTGGGAAGTGAGAACGTAGAGTGATTAGGATTGTTCGCAAGTCTGGAGGAGAATTTTTGAGTGAACCTTTCTTCTTTTTTGGAGGAAACCTCCAGGTATCGCGAATGTTTTGGTTAGGAATGATGGATATTATAAAAATGTAAAACAAAATGTGATCCGACACTTTGTTTCCTGCATCTCTTAAAAACATCAGAATATCATCAAAAACAGAATATCTCTTCCAACCCTTCCTTTGTTTTAGGTGATAAACTCTCAGACTTCAATTTTGCTCTTGTCCTTGCTTTTGATATCAAACCCGTGTCTACCTTTTGGTGTTTTCCCTTACTTTCCTAGTCAACCTCGTTTTAGTCCTGACAATGTCAACAACCGCCAGAGTTGAACAAACATCAATAGTCTGTGTGAAATTAGGAATTGTTACATATCAGGCTTTTTTGTAAATAATTCTGTTTCGAATCAGTCTTCTTAGTTTGAACTAAATTTCTTCGCTTAGGTTTATTATTTATCTATTTCTTGAAGCCAAAACCCTGGTTTGTTGTCCAAAACAAGTGCTCATTGTGTGTAGTTTCAAGAAGGATGGGAATTATCTAGGGAATGAGGACAAAAACCAAAGCTCAGGTTCTCATGTTCTATCAGAAGTTAAAATGTCGTGCGTTTTAACTGAAGATAATCTGTCTCGAGCTGGAATACGATCCAAAGGCTGAAAAAGTTTTAAGCAAAACACTTAATACCCTTAATCGTTTTCAAAGCTCGGGGAAAACAAAAGTAACCATTAGTCAAATTTTAGATAATCTATCGGGGTCGTCAAAGCCCGGATTCCGAGAAAGCGAACTGAAATGGAAAGCGGTGGATGTCAACCGAAGCAACTCGGATATGTAATCCTTTTTCTCATTTATTTTACTTCCTCAACTATTTAAATACTCTGCATTAAAAGGTGGCTGTGATACATTTATTTCTCGTCCCGAAGAAAAGTTTTTCACATAAATTACCTCCGAATACAGTTTTCGGTTTTCAAGTTTACGTTTTGACCCAAAAGCTCAAAGAAACCTAAACTTGGTTGATTTATCTTTTGAAAAGTGTTAGTTGGAAGAGACCTTTAATTTTGAAAGGTTTTGAACCGCCATCTTTTCCCTATTCTCAAGTTTCAGAGGATGACAGCTGAAACCGTGTCACCTCTAAGAACAATGGAAGAGAAACAAATGGGAAATGGGAGGATGACGCCTTCGAGGTTCAAGGTTCTCTCTTAAATCTTAAAGAGATGAAGAAATACTTATTTCGTATCCTTTTGGTGTAAAACACTGAGGGCGGTGTAACTCTAGGCATTGGTTTTCCTTCCTCCTTTTCCTCTTCACTGAATCTTTTTATTTATTAATCTCGGTCCCTTCCCCTGAAATCTAATTCGACATTTTTTTCCTTAGACTTGTACATGACAACAATTTCCTTATCTCATTTTACATAATTAAATTTAATGAGAACCTTGGTGCTGTAAAATTCAAACACGAGATTGTGGAATTAAAATTGTATGAGAAGTCGTTTCACTTCTGTCAAGGAAAACTAAACTTCAAGAATGTTTACTTATGAAACGACCATTGAGGACTCCAGAGGCCTTTTGCAGTTATGCTTTGTCTAAGCTATTAAAAAAACACCCCAGAGTGATGGGGATGAACCGCCGAGTCACCATTCATCAAACACCATAATTTTTGGGCTCCTTGACCAAGACCAGATTTGGTGCGTGTTATGCCAACATCTGAAAGCTATCAACAACATACCAGAATAAAGTTAGAGAATCGGCTGGGTTTCCAACTGGGGCATCTCATAATTGGGAGCAGTCGGAGCAGAGAATAGTTTAGTCAAAAGAGTGTAGTATACAGACCAAAGAACTATACAAGGTTGTTAGTAGTGGAGGCTACCATTCCTTTATTCGACGGCATCATAGCTTAGGATCCTTCTTTGGCTTTGTTACTGTTGAGTTAGAAATTTCCTGGCATAACAATAGGTAACCGAAGAAAAAGAAAATCACAGAGGAAAAAACGAAAATTGTTAGCGACAAATTGTGCACAACAAGGTAAATGTCTTATTCTCCATCCTTTGATAGGTGTCTGAGACGGTGTGTTAGAGTGTGAATTTACCCTCGAGTCTTCCGTCGTCATTGAAAATCTTTTTTTCTTGGTTTTTCTTGTGTAACCCTGCCTTCTACACAAATTGCCTACAGGTTTCCTTTGAAAACTGCACTCTTAAAAAAATCTTTTTTTCTGTTTTACAGAGATCTTTTCTTAATTTTCAACTTTACAGTTTTTAAAGCTTGAATATTTTTTTTGTAACCCGCAGTTATAACTTTTTTTGTGCATTATAAATGACTCACAAAATGCATGATTTGAACCAGGCACTAGAATTAGGTTTACCAGAAAGTTCGGTCCATTTTTAGAATATTTTAAAAACATATTTCTATTTGATGTAAATTTTCCGTTTTTCATAGTAATTCTTAACCTATACAGTATATACCCGCATAAATAACCTCAAGTACTAGTGTCGTAAGGACAAGATTACAGATTAAAATCAACACGAAAAATTTTGAGTTTGAACAATAAAAATAATTTGGAAGTTCCAAGTGAGGAACTTCCCTGTAACTCTCTTAATAATACTTCACGTAGTACCAAGTTCCCATAGCTCCAACAAGTCAAAGATTTTTGAAAATATAATTTATATTGGCTAATATTTACATAATAGATAATACTTGGAATATATAAAAATGCCCTTTATGTAAAATGTAAATAGGCAACGTCAAAGATATTTAACTTTAATGCAAATATCATCAACTCTCGTTTTGGTTACCTCCTGTAGATTTTTCTCGTGGGTTTTGAACTTTCAACTCACGTGATTGACATGAGGTTCGGTCACACTTCATTTAGAGCTAAACTTTAGTGGTTTTTCGTGTGTGAGCGAGAAACGAAATCCCATTTCTGCAGTGCTGTAGCAATAGCAGTAGAGAAAATATATTCTCATCGAATAGTCCCTTTAGAGACTTAACTTAGACAAAAACGATGCTGTCATTTCTTTTTTGAAACTCACTATATTCCTCAAATAAAAGTTTAAAATTTTTGATTTTTATTTTGAAAACTGTTTTTGTCCCCAGGCTACCGACCACCTGTCTTCAAGTACAAACCAAGAACTAGTTTTTATTTTTATATTAAAGTAGTTAGTGTCTAAAGAACAGCTTCTTAACTCCGGGAGTGTTTTGAAACTTTTATTTATGTGATTTGATTTTTCATCTTTACTGACTTTTGAGGAGCAAAAAAATTTAACCATTGAAGACAATCCACTGCCTGCTTTTCAATGTCACATTTAATCGGTTTTCAACTTGCTAATTTTATTTATTCAGTTACTCACTTCTAAATATTCATCTTTGTATTTCAAATTGAAGCATACCAAACCGAGAGTACAAACACAATCGTAGAAACAACTCTGCTCTTTTACTCGAAACTCTATTCCGTCTTGCATTTTATATCTTAAAAGTTCTTCCTAATAGTTAGACTCCCAAAATCCTGTAATTATATCTATAAACATAAGTATGGTTCGAAGTAGAAGAGATAGCTGTGGAAATAAGCACCGACTGAAATCATATTCCTCTAGAAAGTGTAGAGCTTCAAATACCTGGAGTTGTGACTATCAGAAGCAAACAACAGCGTTAAAGAAGTCAAGGAGAGAATAAGCCAGGGCAGTAAATGCCTTTTTGCCCTACATAAAATACTAAACCACAACTATATCTCCCATAAAACTAGAATGAAAGTATATCTTAGTATATAAGACCCGTAGTCACGTGTGGGAGCGAAATCTGAGTGTTAACCAAACAGGGAAAACACCTTGTAGACTTCTAGGAAAGAAAAGTCCTGAGGAAACGCTACGGCTCAGTTTGCATCAATAAAGTTCAGCCAAGGTAGACAGCCTGGCAGGTCTCGTAAAATTTCGAAAACCAAGCTTAATCAATGTATTATAATGCACATATAAATATACTTCACTTTAAATTAAAAATTCACTTCAATTCAAATACTTCAATTTAAATAAATAAAACCCCTCAAGTTTAGTTATAGTAATAAAAGCGGGCTCTGGAGGCGTTTTGACCACTCAACAACAGGCCTGCCAATATAAGGGTATGTAAAAAAGAAGAAAAAAAATTAACACTGCGGAAATGATATAATACGCCCATCTTCGATAGCTCGTGACGTAAATCCATGAATTTATAAAAAAGGGTGTTAAAGGAAAACACTATTGAAGTAGAATTGGAGAATCGATTTTGAACTGATGAGTCCTCCCGCCCTCTTCTTTTTAAATTGTTATTTATTATCCTTTATCAATTAATACAAAAATAATCAAACAATTCAATTAACTAACAACGACAACAAAAAAAGGTTATCAATTTTTTATTATATCGACACTATTGTTGTTGTCTATTTTCTGTGAGTATGATCTGAGATATCGAGGAGCCTTGAGTGTCTTTCACATTTACGGACAATTATAATACAAAAACAAGGGCCACCCAGAGCTAGACTCATCGGAAAGGTAAAAATCATCTAATTGAAATTTCTCGAATCTTTTTCTGCAAGTTTTATTATAAACTGTACCTTCACCCAATACCTTGCACCCATTATCTACCTCTTCAGTATCATTTGTTCCTTACTGGAAGTCGTGGCTTAAATGAACTTCAAATCTGCCAATTAGCCAACTCGTTATCAGTTACTACTAATATGAGTCATGTTCGTTTTAGTTCATTTGCTGGCTCAGTATATATACAGTCTGTGATAAAACGATAGAAGCAGAAGCGTCAAACTTGATGTAGCAGTATTCCAGTAGATCTAATAATATTATTCACCAGAAATTGTACATAATATTCGATTTATCACTTTCACCGTATCATATACAACAAATGATGGGCTAGGATAATACGAATAGTCACTCAATTTTCTTAGATCTTGTTTTGTGGTATTTGTTAAACTTTTTGTAATTCGTACTGTTGCCCCTATATTTAAATTTTAAGTAAGAGTATAAGTATATATATTGTATAGGAGTCAAAGAGTCAAAGCCAGAGAATGCATGTACGTATTATTTCCTGGGAGAGCAAAAGTGAACAAAGTGAAGAGCCAATTTTAGATTCACTTTCGATTCATCCGATTTTAAATTTTCTTCTTTTCTACAACTTTCTAAAAGAAATGAGTTTTCTTTCACTTCAACTTCCAAGTTAATTTTCCTTAGCGGCTTCAGTTTGAAAATGAAACTTTTTCAGAATGAGTCTTTGTAGAACGAAATCAGAGAATTTTTCCCACAGTGTCTTTTCATCTACTTTCTTGGCCTCGATCCCTGATGTGAAGAAGATGGAGCGTGAGACCCAGGACATTGCCTTTTGGAACTCCAGCAGAGGCATCTTTAAGATTATTCATCCATACTCCTCTCTCTGAAGCTTTTTTATGAGAACAATATGTGGAAGAATTGTTTGGGCAGATATTACAACAGTTGGCAACGCAGTCCCTTGTAACACTCGGACAAAGGCTTTTGATATATGGAGAATTATGACAAATCAAACCTGACGTTTTTCGAATACTGTTTCGATAGAGTCGACTATTCTGTGGACCTGTTTCAGGGTGCTGTGTCCCTCCCTGAAGCCAAAATGGAGCAAGTAATCTTGCCAACAGAAGAGTTTCAAAGATCTTAGCCATAACCGTAGTAAGAAAATTGGCCTATGTGACTTTCTGTCAGTTGGTAGTTTCCCCGGCTTTGGAATCATGATAACCTCAGCAACTTTCTAGGAACGTACCCTTACGAACGTACCGAAACGAACGAACCCTTATAGGGTAGTTCCATAATTATTCATCCAGTGATTTGATCGTATCCAGGAGCTTTCATTCCACAGAGTTTCTGAATTATAAGTGGCAACTCCTGCCTATTAACTCGTTTAATGTTCTTTGAAACGTCTTCCGGAGAGAACATCCCTCATTCGTCGACCGATTGTCGAGGGAGAGTTTGGAAGGTATCCTCCTGGTGGTAGGCAAAAAAGATCAACCTTTGGCACATATGCCGAAAGGTGTGAATGAAAAAGTAACAATCAAATACAATATAATCTAAAAGGAAAAGTGTGCAAAAAGAACTGAAAGAAGTGACGAAATATTATGGTTTGAACAATTTAAAAATCTTTTAACAAATCTAAAGTATTCTTCTCGAAACACAAATGTGGGAAAGTTTCGGCTTTGTCGTGCGAACGCCGCGGTATAAATGGGGAAAAAAATATCTGGACATTAATATAAACATAAAAAAAATCCAGATTACTTTCATTCTTTTTACTTCTTTTATTTTGTTTATTGTGTTACGACTTTGGAAGTGATTCATTGTAACAATCTCCTCCCTTTTCTTCTCCACGTACACCTCCCTTACCCCTAGCAGGATATAACGAACGGCCGAAAGCATTCAAAAAAATTAATGAGATTAAACTGATGTGAATAAAATAACACTCACTCGGCTTAAAAAATATCTCCTCCTCTTCCTCCTTTTTCTCCTTCTCCTCTCCTCCGTTCGTCCTTTGTGTTACGGTTTTCCCCCCGGAAAAGCAATCTTTGAACAAAGGATACTGAAGTGCGAACGGTAGCTTCGCGAAGGGGAACGGATTTCGACCATGTGTCAAAACCTAAAACCTCCGTCACGTCGAATAATAAATTAATGTAAATTTTGCGTTCTTCGTCAGAAATCCTGTGAGAAACGATTTATTTTATTTGTTATACACATTTTTCTCTCAGTCTTTAGTGTGTGTGTACTTGTTACTGTTTTCAGGGCAATTTTCTAACCTATAAACTTAATTCCTCTCATTTGGATAGTTTTTGGTATGACCCACTTTGAGCTGACCACTGATGATACCACAAGGAGGTCAAACGTCTGGTGATCCTAACATCCAATTTGTCATTTCTTTGCAACTGTTTGAGCTTTTTCCACAGCAGTGATTTTCAAAATGGTCCATACAGACACCCAGGAGTCTCCGTTATCATTCAGGGTCCCGTAAAGTTTAATATAAATAGTAAAATGTTGATCCTTTATTATTATTGTGAAAACTAAGATAAATAAAAAATAAATGAAGCAGTAGACATATCCAACAAGAGGACCATTTTCATCAAAACCAAACTCCGCACTATTGCACCGGAGGCACTTTATGCAAGCGGAGTGCCTCAATCTAAACAGGAAAGGCCTCGAGTGGCTGGATCCTTAGAAGAATAGGAGGCAGTATAGCCACAAAGTCTTGCGCATGGACCATGGACCCCAACAAACTGACCAGCCGGATTTTTTCCTTCTTCCAAACAAGAAGACTAAAGGAGTATGGTTCTGTGAGGCTGAAAAGGACCTCAAAGAACTGAAGAGTTCTAAACGGGTCTGATGCGACGGAAGAAACTTGACCAGCAGAGTTTTCCAGAGAATCCCAAGCAAAAGACGGAAACAAGGTGAACGGAAGAAAGGAAGGAGATCCACAATGAGGGGATGAAAGCCTAGTGGGCGAAGAGGAAAACGGTGACCCGAAATTCATCGAGTTGAATCTACGTGGTCAAGTCGAAAAAATCGATTTATACGTCCTGTGTAAAATATAAATATAGGTGGGTGCTTAAAATCAAATTCAACAGATGCCCAAAAGTGAAAATGACTGTCAAAAAAACTTCTGTACTTCACGATGAACTTTACTGCCATTACATAAACAGCAAATTTAATTGAACTCGTCCCATAGCACTTGCTTCATATACCGAACCAAACTGCACGTAAACCAACTACTCCAATTGTTTGTAAAAGAGTTATTGAATTGAGACAATCCATCCGCATTAAACTTCTAAATCACATTTTATAACAATATATATATTAATATTATAATTTAAGCAAAATATAATTACCAGCGCTCTCGAAAACGTGGTAAAAAGGAGTTTTAAAATTCCGTCATACAGAATCAATTTAGAATAATGTCATCCTTTGAATATTTTCCTTGGTTTTCCCTTTTGGGCGGAGTTTTTCCATCAATTTCCATTATTAGTTGGGTAACTGATAGTCAAAATTGAATCTGATGTTATGCCTTCTCTTGTAAGTCTGGATGTGACATAAGGGTCGTAATTTTGAGAGCTACAACCTCATCGAGTTGGAAAGAGGAGATATCACACTCGAGACTGAGAAATGTTGTAAGACGGGTTGAGGATGTTATGCCTTCACTTAATCTGTTCTTCACTGAAGTTTTTCAATGAAAGAAAAATATTAATTGAAGGATAAGCTGTAAGTACAAATGAGTAAAGTTGTAAATGAATTTTTGTTTCTGAATTTTTTTTATTATAAATATAAGAATTGATAGAAAAAAAACGATAAATTTGGTTTCCTCGAATACAGAAATTAAATCAAGTTTTAAAAACATTTATAATAATAAAGCCATAATAACATCAAAGGAATAAAATAAAACGGAAGGAATTTTAGTCAAGGCCGAATTAAAACGAAGAGGATGGAAAAAAAGGGGAAAAGAGGGAAATGAGAAAATAAATTTTTATTAAAATTGTTAGATGCTATAAAAAATCTTTAAAGGAACAAGCAAAGCAGAAAATCGATTAAAGTATAAATTGAAATAAAGAAAAGTGTATAAACAGAAAAAAGGAAATAAGAAAGTTAGCTTTAAAGAACTAAAAAATTTTCAACTAATTAGTTGTTAAAACAAATCTTTGATTTGTTGGGACTCGTATAAGTCAGTAATTTTGCACATCGTTGGAGGCCGAAGGGTTTAGGAAAAATTCAAATACTTAGCCATTTTTCCTTTAACACTTTGAACTTCAGCTTTCTTAATAACTTTCTCTCTTCAGCGTCTGTTTAGTGATGTTGAAACGAATTATAGAAACCAAACTACAAACGAAGGGCTTCCAACATCATATCGGGGGGCACCGTGACGAAATTCAAAATGATCTACAAGGGTCCGCCATCGGTTTTGGTTGAGGGTTGTCTTCTTTGCTACAGCGCCAGTTTTTCCTACTGCACCCAGCTCTTCTTCCACTGTTTGCCTCCACGTCTTCCTTGGTATTCTTCTTCTTTGGTTTCCTTGTGTATTTTAGTCGAGAGCTAGAGTGTGTATCCACCTCCATTTCCTCGCTCTTACTTGTGTTTTCAAGGGCTTCTGGTGTGTTCAGAGCCGTACTCCTTCGTCAAGGATGACATTGGGCTAACTTACCCTCACGACCACTCTTAGAAACCTGTTCACTGTAGAGTGAATTTTGCGGGTAATGTCCCCGTCACCTTCCACGTCTCACACCCTTACAGAAGCGACGACTTCACATTCGACTAGAAGATCCTTAGTTTGGTCCCCAGTGAAAGGTTCTTTGATCTCCAAATGGTAAGATAATTGCTTTCTAGATTCCTTTTAAGGCCTTGGATTTTGCAAATTCTGCTGGCGACATCTTCCTCGGAGCCTTTGCTCTCAAAGACAAAACTCTCTAGGTAGATCAGGTTGTAGAAGTTATCATTTTTAAAGCGTTAAAAAACACATCTCTCGTCCGGCAAGTGACAAGAATGACTTTGAGCGCACTGTGCGTAAGAGTAACACAGACATCAATTTCTCTGCTCCGAGTGACACACAAGTTTATAAATTGTAACAAGTTACAGTTGTATCTATATTATTAATAGTATTTAAATATAAATTTAGTATACCCTCTACCAGGCCGTTATTATTATTAGAAAGGGCTAATGGGACGGTATTATTATTGGAAGTGCAGAAAAGAATTAGGTCTCCAGCTAGACTCAACTAATCGTGTAATGTGGCTGGCTATTGGTGTCGGTTTATGCTGTCATTTCAAAATAGTTATTTCAGATTCCATTTTTCAACTAAAGTAGGGTTTTAACCAGAAAAACAATATACTGTACATACCTCCTTCGTTTTCGTGCTCTCTCTCCCTACAAAAGTATTTTATTATTTATCATCTTTAACCACCGCTTCCTTTTCTGATTTTCAACCTTGTATCATCATTCTATATTTATCTTCTGATTTAAAGTCTTAGAATTTAAAAGAGTTTCTCAACATTTCCTGTCGTCAGTTTTTCAATTCCCCACACATTCAGCAAGTGCTTTCAAAGGTAAAAAGGGGGCGTAAAGCTTTCGAGAGTTTTTATATTTATGGTAGAACTAAAAGTAGAAGCTTGAATGAATTGTTTCAGTTTTAACCAGACTTAAAAATAATTTTTCTTGTCTTTGGCGAATAGACTTCTTTTATTTGAGATGATCTCTAAAAATCTGATCCTAAAACTTATACTTTGGACTTATTGACTTCATTGATTTCTACAAATTGGCAGAAGCTCTGTGGCGTACACACTAAGGAGTTATAGTCGATCTTCCAATTGTCCCAACCGTTGTTTCTGTCCTATTAGTGACAATTTCTTGTGATCGGTAAACCGTGTTTGGATCTCCTTTTAAAAATCCAAATTCGGAACACTTAAGAATTCAGGACGTGGGTGGTTTCGGGCATCACGAAATCAGAAACATGACACTGACAGCCCCGGTCATTACAGATTTGAAAATTGGTTTCCTAAGACCCTTTTTATATATTTGGTTCTTTTTGTTCTTCTGTGTTTGTCGGCTTTTCGAATTTTCTTTTCCACCTATTCGCATTTTTCTTTCTGACATTGCCTCAAGAATTCCTATATTAATAGAATACTTGTCCTGGCAAATTTTCCACCTTCCACTCACTTTCATAAGCTCTTTAAAGGTGAAGCTTTTCCTCAAGAAATTCCAAATTTCAGGAAGTCCTGGAAGATCTTATTTGTTAGCCTTCTTGAATCGGTTCTTGTCAGATGTTCGTAGAAGGTTATCCTTCCCTTCCTTATGACATCTGAGAAGTACGCGGGAAGGTACATTTATACAATAGTTTAGCGTCACGTTTTCGCCTGAACTCCCCGTTTTCCTTGACTGGATCCAGGATTTTTGGAAGTATTGTCTTTCCTTAGCTTCCAGCACTTCTAGAAGTTCTCTTCGTTTTAACGACAGGAACTAGGATGCATAGAGAGCCTCATGGCAGATTATGGCGTAGTTTGGCTGTTGTTGATTAGGCTCTATGATATGTGAATGATATGATGGGTGAATATGCTAACGTCGCTTTTCATGGACTAATTTATAAATACATTTAAACGAAAGTTTTTGAAAAATCTCAAATTGGATAACGCACCAAACTGTATCTGCTTGAAATATAACATATTATAATTCATCTAGAGATAAATTATAAATTTTGGTATAATAACTCAGTTTCTCATAAAATGCGGATTTGCTCTTCCAGAAACAGTCCTTCCAAAACTGTAAAACGTTCTAATACAACTAAACCGAAGAGAAAGGTTTTTTTTTTCAAAACTTTAAAAAAAACTCCCTTTCTAAGAAAAAATTGAAATGATAAAAAGAAAGTTCTTTTAAAGAATGAAAAAAGCTTCCAGGCTTATAATCAAGAATTTTATAAAATATTGCAGTCACCCAAAAAGATTTTATCAAAAGAACCAGTAAGCAAACAAAACTTAATCTGTCTCTCTCGTTTCCCCTCCTCTGCTCTTTACCAAACTGAACTACAAGAATAAATTATTATACACGAAATCAGTCGTAGGGAATAGTTAATTTGCACTTACTTAAATTGTTTGTAAGTTTGAGCGCCCGGAGGAGGAGAATTAAAATTTGCTTAAAGAAAACTTTCCCCCCAAAAAACATGAGGGATTGGAACCTTTTGCAAGTTAAAATTTAATAAAAAAATCAAACTAATGGGATAATGGTGAATTTCCGTAATTTCTTATTTTTAGGTCTTGTAAGTTTTCTGTAACACCCACAACCACCATTCCTCACGCTATAACTTTTCTTTCTTTCCTTTTTTCCTTTTTTTAGTTTATCTTTTGTTATAAAAACTCTTGATGGTTGTTGATGGGTATTTTTGGACCCAATATTTATTTATTATATGATCCAAGCCTGAAATTTGTTTTATAATATTTGTATGATACTAATTATTTTTTTAAATTTAATTATGCATACATTTAGGAGTTAAATAAGGATAAAAACCCGATTCTATTTATAACCTGTTGTGGGGCAGTATTTACAAATTAATTAATCTGAGATACTGTCTATCTACCTATTGAAATTATAGCTCTGTGAAAGCTTTGATCTTCACAGAAACATGCTTCCATCCGTTTCTCCAGCCCCGAACTCTTAGCAGTTCTAAGTCTTTTTCTATTTCCTCTAGTCGTCTTTTAGTCAGATCTGCCGGGTTACCGTTGGCCTCGCGGTGCATGTTGAGGAATTGGACTGATTGGACTTCATTTGACTACCAGCACAAGTGACCGGCCCACTGCAGGCCAGCTCTCCTGACACAATCGACAAAGTTGTTGCTTTGTAACGGTCATACAGGTCTTGATTGTACTTCTGGTCTGGTCTATATTATTTCAGACTGGGCCTTAGATTTTCCTCAGGTCTTTTCCTTCCCAGAAGTCTAGAAGATAACTTCCCTGTTTGCTTAACACCCAGGTTTCACTCCCACGTGGTCAGGTATAACTTTTTACTGCTTTCATGAAAGTCATGGCTGTGGTTCAGTATTTTAGGTGGGACAAAAAGGCAACTATTGCCCTGGCTTTTCCTCTTCTTGATTCCTTCTTTAGTGTAGTCTGAAAAGTTTTTAAACAGAAGCCTGCCTGAATCTTCAACAACAACACGACAAGCTATAGACTTACGTTAATTTTTTGTCAATTTCCACTTTTTCATCAAAATAATGAAATCATTTAAGTGTGATCCCGTTGCTTTTAGTTTTCCCCTGTTTCGAAAAGGTTTTTCCTCCAGGTTTTGCTTGACAAATGCGCATTTCAAAAAAGTTGTTTCCTCAATCTGAACAAATGCAGTTTGATTCGGGAACTCACTCATTGAAAAACTTTTAAAATAAAAGTTTTCGAAAGCAATAAAACTTTTTCGAAGAAAGTTTTCAAATTTGTTTCCTTTTTTTTATTGATAATTTTAGTAAACATTTTGAGATTTTAATATTGAATTCTTTCTATTTATAAAAAAACGATCGAGGACCAGATGTGCGCTTGCCCGTAAAATAGGTAAATTTTAAAAAATTACTTTCTCTCTTTTTATTTTCTCCTCCCAACCCCTAACTGTTGAAAGAGAAAATGTGACCGTGTTTTAAGTATTTGCTATAAGTATTATATTAAGTATAACAATTTGCTAATTTTTGGACTAAAAAATATAATAATAGTTAGAGGAAAATATGGGACACTCCAGGTTCGCTCCAAACACTCCGATAAACTCGAAGGTGTAAGAGAGAGGTTTCCAATTCTTTGCACATTTTATAACATCGACCAAGTCACGGCCAATATTTCTCTAAATATTATATTGAGTCTGTCAGATAATGTTACATCAAGTCTGAACGAATTTTCGTATATTTATTTGACGCTTTTAGCTTCTCTCGTTGTATCACTAACTGTGGACAGTGTGATCTAGATAATGAACAATAACAAAGATGTTTCGTGTTAGTATTAACAGAGAACGGATTGACTGATTGACAGATTTGAACTTCATTTTGAATGAATTTCAATAAGGAAGAAAGGATACAAAAGGAGTGCATCCAAGGTGATGGATGAAGGTACAGTTTCTGATAAAACTTCCAAAATGATTCGAGAAATTTCAACTAGATAGGTTTTGACCTTTCTGATGAGCCTCGTTCAGAACTTTCTTGTAGACCTAATAGTTAGATATTGTTAATACTGTAGTATGCATAGAATTAAAACAATGCACAATTGATAAATATGCGCAAAGCATAGTGATTGTAGATGATCATTAACTAGATCATTAACTTTATGAAAGTTAATTTTTGACTTTCCTACGCATTAAACTTTTTGGCCATAAGGTTCTCTGTACATATGAAATGATATTTGTTATTGTGTTCAAATATGGGGATGCATAAAATAATTTGTGAGTGCCATGGTATCCTCGGTCATGGAAATAAGAACCCTTGATACAAGTAACATTAACAAAACAAAAATTTCTAACAAATTTTATTGTTTTTCAGGTACGTTGTATGTCCAGTGATGTATGGGTCATGACCATTGGAAAGCTCATTTAAATTGAACCATAATCGTGGGTATGGAAACAAGATGTGTTGTATTGTTGTCAAAAATTATGAAACGTATGTATAAACATAGTTGTACTCAAAAGGGCAAACCTATAACAATCTGAACAATCTGCACGAAGTGTACTGCTGGTACAAAAAGAAAAAGACCCGTTTTAGGTAACTGCATGTAACATCTTAAGATTTTTATAAAAAATGAGTAATTTATTATCCACTTTTGAATTTATTTTGCCTCCATCACCTCCGTGTTTAATAGGAAAAATAATTGTTGAGGCCGGAGCGAAGATATTTTCTTGTCTTGCGGGAGGTCTGTGATGGAATGGATAGGTACCAAACTAAGAATCTGTAGTCGCGAGTTGAAATCCACCTGGCATATTCTGTATAGCCAAAAGGGTGAAAAACGAAATTAAAACTCAACTATAACTATAATTTTATGTATGAGTGTATTTCCTAGTTTGACCTGCGTCAACTATGTTTCTCAGAATGATACATAATTTCAATCATTCTGTCTTGTACTATGTTGTCAGCACTAATGGGGACTCCGTTTCTTACTCAAAGTGGCAGATCCAGTTTTGGTTTTATTCAACCCATCGTATCGAACCCCCATCAGAGGTATCTTTGTACCCTTCCTTTGTTATTCGATCCTTTACTTACTGCTTTAGAAAGAAAACCGAACAAAGCGATCACCAAAGGACCAAAATGTACACTTTGAGCGAGATAATGGCTAGGACAGTGATTCTTAGCCTCTGTTTCCTCACAACACACTTTTCATAATTCAAAAACTTGGCGGCAAACTAACATTTAGAAAAAAAACCAGTCAATTAACTGTCATATTTATAATGCTATATATTTTGTAAAAATAGCAGACGACGATAATTTTTAGTTGAATATAAACTAAAATAACATTATTAAGTAGCATTAAAATATGCAGACAGCAAAATGCATTCTTTAAAAGCCTCTATTGTACTGTATTGCATCCGTAAAATTTGGCAGCACAGTAAAGTGCTGGGGCACAGTGGTTGAGATTTATAGTAGTTTATCACTCCTAGCATTAACTTGTTTAGACGTTTGGTTTTTGTCTTCTTATTTGACCCAAATTTGTTTCAATTGAGATCATCAGAGTCGATTTACTAAATCTCAGTGATTATCTTATTTTTTGTTTAATTAGTACAGTTACATTTTTGTAATGGCCGCAAAATTATTTGTTAGCTTTAATAATAGTAAGTTATAATTAACTTCATTTAAACAATTACAATCTAAAAAACATGAAAACAGCAATTTAACCAAATTACAATAAGTGAGGAATCTGTTAATAATACGTTTACAACTTATTTTTGCCTTTTTAAAACTTTTTACCTTAAATATTTTGATAAAAGACACGAATTCTCTGGACCCGGAACTGTTCTTCCTGGTTTTTATGTTCTTTAAAAGAAGTTTCTAGGACGAATTCCAGACTGTGGTTGTAATATATTGTAAGACAGTATCCCCAAATTAATTTTTATTTTACCCCATGTCTCTAAGTGAGACAATTTGTAGTTGGCCTAGATTTAAAGGGACTTTACATCTAGGAAATGGACCAGTGTGTAACCCAAGAAATAGAAAATATGATGTGACTGGAAGTGTAGTCTAAGAATAGGATAAGAGAAAGACAAGAGTGATAATAATAAGGATTGGGTTCTAAAGAAAAAAAGCACTAAAGGGCACAGCATATATCCTCCGTAAGGTGCTGTGAAAACATCATTCACACAACAACACGTTCCTGAGGATACTTGTTGCATATTGGAACCTGTTGTAAAATCGATCATAGATAACATTTATAGTCGAGTTGGAAAGAAGAAATACTAATATTAATAATAATATTAAGAAAGAGGATGAAGATGGTAGAATGGTGACGCTATAGGAAGCATGTTGTGGAGTCTAGTGGTTTGTGCTTCTTGAGGCGTCGTTGGTCGTGTGGGTTGTCAAGGAGGAATGAGGACGAAACGCCACTCGGGAGGAGTATTTGAGTTAGAATCTGCCGATTTCCTTCTTTACGGTGGGAATCGCCAAGACCCTGCGGATGATGTAATTAGGGACGAACCATAAAGCATTTGCCATGATGAGCAAGGATTTGGACTGGAAACGCTCCAGGATTTCCAGGTTGGGTTTGGAACAAACCCCATAACTAGATCCCATAGGTCCAGATGGGTTTGAGAATGAATTTGTGAATGAGGAGCTTGTTACCAGTGTTGAGTTCAGAAGGCCTTCCCATGAGCCAGAGAAGTTTATTGAGAACCAACTGGGCTTGGACTCGTTTTGTTTTAATGTGAGTAATCCAAGTCAATCTACAGTCAAGATAGATACCTATAATATTAATTAATAGGGGAGATAAAATACTTTGAAGCTGAGGAACGAATTCAAAATTACTTAGGTTCAAAAATAAAATAAAAACGTTTTGCTTATATCCTAAGAAGCAAGACCAAGGTTGTCTGAGGAAAGAAATAAAAAAGATAAGAGAAGGCTTAAACTCTTTTGAACAATACCACAGTAACAAATTCAAAGAGATAAAATCTATTTCGTCTCAACAAAATCTGAATATCTTGGAGATAAATTTTCTCAACTCAAGATTTTTCGAGGAATCAAAATTAGCAAAAATAAAATTGTAAATATTTTCTTCTCTTTATTTCTGCTTAAAAGATCATACGAAGAAGAAGAAGAAGAAAGGGAAAAGGTTTTTCGTATTAGAGCTATTAAAGATTTTCAATGCTCCAGGAATTTTCATTTTCTAAACGGTTTTCATCGAGTCGGGAATATTCATGAGGGCAAATTAAAAAGATTTTTTTTATTGAAAGCAGGCGTTATTTAAAATTCTACTTAAGCCTACATTATGCACCCTGATATGTTTCCTCGGATTTCAATTTGAACCTTTTTTATAATTTAAATTTGTTTGACTTTGGCAAATTTAAATTGGGTTCATTGTTTCCAAAAGACTCTTGGAAATAACTAATGAAACCAAAAGTGGTTTAAGTTATAGTGAGTTGGATAGGGTAAGAACTCGAAAGACTTTTTATCGGAAGATTAGAGAAAGGTGAAGGAAATTAGTAGATATGATAAAAAGGTATAGAAAGCGGATGCTAGACTTTCGATATACTATTCCGAAGAGTTTAGAAGACTTTTAAGATAACACTTTAATTAATGAATCGTTAAAGAATGCAATAATTATCTAATAGAATTCTATGTGACAAATTCCGAGTTTTCTTTTAAAGTTCAATTTATTTGGTTTATTCAGTTTTCAGATCACTAATACTGTGTTTTAAAAATTAGTTGTCCTAAAATAATCAGTTGTTGAACAAGGGTGGTTAAGAATTAAAGAAAGTATCATCATCATTAGCGCTACAGCCCTGTTTGGATCTTGGCTTTCTGCTGGAGTGCCCTCCATCCACCTTACTCATTGCGCGTCTTCTCCCGTTTTGGAAGCGCTCGGACGTCTTCCCGGACTCCATTTTCCCATCTTAAGTTGGGGCGGCCTACCCGTCTAAATTCTTCGGACTTCCCAATTAACATCTTGTGGATGAACCTGTCTTTGGCTCTTATGAAATGGCCTGTTCATTCCAACCTCCTGCGTTTGACGAAGATGACGATATCTTCACCTCGAAGAGCTCGTGCACTTCGTGGTTGGTCCTCCTTTTCCAGAAGTCACCGTCCTTGCTCGGCTCAAAGATTTGTCGGAAAATTTCCTCCTCAAAATTCCGAGGAGTCTTTCGTCGGACTTCGTAAGTGTTCAGGTCACAACTTCGATCTTAAAGGTGGCTATGTCAATTTGCGCTTACGTACTGCCATCTTTCTTTAAGGCTGGCATATATTTAATCCGTTAAAGTATAGCAAAATTAAAATATATAAAATCACTCATAGTAAAACATATTTAGTTATGTAAAAAACCAAGAGAAAAAGTCAAGAAAAGCAGTGTGTGATTGAAACGCCAGTCACAAGATTTTTAAACATGCTGCCTTGTAAAAAAAAAACTAAAAGTCAAAGCTCAAAGAAACAAAATTAAAAAACAACCCCCCGCAGACACTCGATTTTTAAAAAAATTTCTGAAAGAAGAAGAAAGTAAAATTCAGTTGAAAGACTGACTTTCTTTTTCATATCCATTGAGTCACAAGCAGTCTAGACTAGCGGTTGGCAAATTCATGATTGAAATGAGTCAAATATAAATCACAAAAAATTGAAATTTATTCGAAGAGTCATTTAACTTATTGAAGGGTCATATTTCTAAGCTTTGCTTCAGTATTAACCTTTTTAAACTAGGCTGAAGAGTTCACCCTCAACCTTACCTTTGCTAAACACTGTATTCTTTAATATAATTAACGGTACATTAAATAAAACTCGACCTCATACTTATATAAAGAAAATATTTAGTAAATAAATAAATTTCGGGCGTACAATAAACATTTCATAGAAGAGTAAAAGAGCCATACTTTGCCGACCTCTGGTTCAGACTCTTAACTCAATGACGGCTTGTAAAATTTACATTTAATCTATTTAAGGGCTCTTCATCTCTTGACTAAACTGTCCATTACACGAAAGTATTTGTAAGGGGTTCCTTTAATTTGGAGCGAAATGGAGAAACTAAGAAATCTGGGCTTGGATAGACCCAGACTTTATGAGAGTAAAGTTCAAAAAGAAAGTGTTGTATGTAGAATAATACCAATAATTTTATTTTAATATAGTTACAGCTGAGTTAGGAGCTGTATGACCGATACAAAAAAACACTACTGTCGACTGAGGTCAGAAGAGCTCGCCTACTGTGGGTCAGCCACGTAACCAGGACGGACTCCAACCGTCTACCAGCAAAAGTCCACAGACGGCACTTGAGGGTAAACTATAAACCGATAACCCGGTAGGCCTCGGAAAATATGGCTAGAGGAAGTAAAGGAAATCTTAAACTGCTGGGAGTTCGGGGCTGGAGAAACGTCACCAAGGACCAGGACAGATGGAGACGAGTGACTGTGAAGGCAAGCTCTCACAGAGCTGTATTGCCATTGAATAGATAGATAAGAGTATGTCGAGGGTCCTCGGCTTATTCACAGCAGTTTTTTACTACTGGATTTGGTTCCACTTCTACTTCTATTTATTCTCGATGCTTTGTTTGTTACTCGGGGAGTTGTTGAATGTTACAAGATGGATGAGGTTCTTTTTCTCCCTAGAAATGTAGGCACCCCTAGTTCTACTCCTGTTGAAGGTTATTACATTTGGGGCCTGAATGCTTGATTTATTTTTTTGTTTGATCTTCTTTTCGTACTTACCGGGTACCATTGTCTCAACAATCTTCCTTAATCCTCTTCTTTCGTTATTAGTAGGTTCTTGCCGATTCCTTCTGTTGTTCATTTCTCCACCTTTCAATTCATTATCAGCGACCTTTGAAGATAACAGTTAGTTATTGTTTTGAAGCCCACACTTTGAACAAAAACAATACTCGTTTGAGACTCAAAAAGAAAAAGGTTCTTCCAACGTATTGAAATTCTCCGAAAACGAATCGTATTGCCGCGGTTCGTTCATTAGCTTCAAAAAAAGCCAAACAAAGTAAAAACATAATACATGTTATGAGTGTCAAAAAAATTATTCTCTCAACAAATAAATGTGTGGGAAACGAAAACACCTAACACCCAAACCGCACAAAAAAAAATCAATTTAATTGGCAGTGAACTGCAAGAATTGAAATTTTCAAAGTAGAACGATAGCTTTGAAAGTGTACCTTCTCTTTCTTCTCTCCACCACCGCCTCCTCGATTCACAGCTGAAAAAAAATTCAAAATAAACGATCAGTAAAAGTTATCCGAAGGGGTATAAAACCGACTGGGGTAAATTAAAATTTTGTCGTTTATTAAAAGGGTCAAAATATAACTTTCCTCTCTCTCTCTCTCCTCAGTTTTTTTCACTCGAAAAAGAGTTTAATGAAAATTTTGAAAAAAATGAGAAAAAATGCGAATAGAGGATGAAATGATGATTCGGTAGGAATAAAAAAAATGGTTGTTATTTCCCTGCGGTTGAAGGATTTGTCAACAAATTCAAAAATATTTCTCTCTATGTAAGTTAAGCAGATGAAGGGTCTTTAAACGTTAATAAAAAGTTTTGATGGTTTGATGAAAAACTTCAAAAATTAGTAAATATGAGTGAATTACAATAGAAAGTATCAGTTTTAATCGAGTCAGACTTGTTTAAGAGAGAACGAATGAGTTCACGTGGGGCTTACCCAAAAGTAGGATGCTCCTTGACGCTGCTGATCCGGGCCCGGAACTTGTAGCTATTGGGAGCTCCACCATTGAGAATTGTTGGTTCTAACTTATGTTGAAGGTAAGACCGAGAAAACCGGGGAACTCGCCCGAAATCTCAAAAATACTTTGAAAAAAAACACGATTTTTATGAGAAAAAACTGAATTGCGTAGTGTAAAGAGAAAAATTTGAATTAGTACTGCCAAAAGTAACACGTAAGTAACTGCTGACTAAACATAACGTGATTTCTACAAGGAAAACTCATTTTGGTTCTCTCTTGTAGAGACCTGTACCCTGAACCCGCTACACCCCGCACGTGGTTGCAGAGGTGACCAAACCTAACATAAACCTAACAAGGTTGGTTCTCAATAAACTTCTCGGGCTTATGGGAAGGCATTGCGAACACTGGTAGCAAACCTAAAAAAAAATCTATCAGGACCAACGAAATGCAGGGTTCCAGCCTGAAACCCTAGAACAATTTCAGTTCGAAACCCTAGAAACCCTGTTTAATTCTCCGTGATTCTCTCCTAATTACATCATCCGAAAGGATTTGGCGATTCTCACTGTAAAGGAAGAAATCGACAGATTTTCTTTCAAATACTTCTCCTGACTGGTGAAAGATCAGATAAAAGATCAGTTATCACAGAGCTTACAATCTTTCATTCAGGTCCGCGAGAGGAATGAGTTCACTCATTACTCCTCTTATCTTTCCCATTTTTCCTCTATCTCCTTTCCTCATCCCCTCAACTCCACCACTTTTAAGAGCACTTAATGAAAACATAAAAAACATTCTTTACTACTCTTTCTTTCTTTTCTCTTAATCACTCCCCAAGCGACTCGCAACTCCCCACATTAAGTCCCGGCCACTGATTTTTACAAGGGAAAAAATGTTCCATCAGCAAATTTCTCTCTCACTCGTAAAACTTTCTGAAAAGCGATTATAAGAAGGGGAATCACGTGGGAAGTGACCGGGGAAAAGTTTTGGGCGCCAGAAATTCTAGGAGACGAATGGAGGTCATAGATAACCCAATGCACTTCGATCTTTTCCTCTTAACCACGTGGTAAGTTTTCAAAAGCGCTAATGAAAAATTGTTAATTAGAATTAACGTTCACATGCCTCCTTTTCATCTTTTATCCGCCCTCTCTCTCTCTCTCTTTGAATTCTCTCGGCTGCCGTTTGAGGCATACAGTCGCTTAATTTAAATATTCGTAATTTGGTTATCCAGTTTAACTCAAAACCGTTGGATTAAAAACAAAAATTTATAATATTGTGTTATATAAAAGTTTCCTCGCGCTTTAAAATTAATTTTTTTATTAAACGATTTATTAAGGAAAGTTTCTTATTTATTAATTTCCTTAAAAAAGTTAAATATATTGTCTTCGCTATAAAATTTTTAAAGAAACAAATCTTTGTCTAGCTAAAATTAGTCGAGAAGGTCTGTTGGTTGGTGGTTTTTTAGTATAGACCATAAAACCAAAGAGGAAAATCATCGTTTAGTTTGATAAATTCAGAATCCTGAAACAAACGTTTTGTAACTGTGGCGACCAAACGACACAAAACTAAACGGCACGAAACAAGTCGACACAGAATTCGACTTGTCCCTGACAGTCTGCGAGACAAATCTTGCATGTAGACCATCGAAGTTTCCAGAAACAGCGACCTTATAAATAGATCTCTGAACTGATTTCATTAGTCAGTTTGGCACCAACATTCGGCGACAGATCAAAGGATTCTGAACGGTCTCGCGAATTCTAATTCTTTTTTATAAAAATCTTTTGTCGATAAGTTATTTCGTGGTTCGATATCCAAGTGTTATTTCATCCAATAGTAAACCACCGACTAAACCGATAGTAACTATGAGTGGACCAAAGCTTTCCAAGAATACTCAATAATCAAGTGATCGGACACGTTCACCACCTTCCTATGTGACTCGCTTTTTGTTTAAAATTAAATATTTTCATTCTTTGTATCACATAACTCTAATTACCTGAGTATGTTTCGAATTGTATTTTAACTGCTAAAAATTTGAGAAGCTATTTCAATTTGCGAAAGATTTGGCAATTGAGAAGGTTAATGGCCTCACTGTTCGATGTTCTTGGCAAAGCGCCCTAATAGTTCCGAAATTACTCCAATAATAAGAAAACATTGGCGGAAAATTTGATCTCGGCTATGCCAAACCTTCTAACATCTTCTTCTGCCTTCATAATTTTGGGTAAAATTTTGTTTATGGGTTCTTAGATAGTGAGTGAGCATTCTTAACTTTTCAATAGCTTCCTAATTTCCATTATTAAGTTTTTCATTTTAGATCCTTTACATGAAAACCGCTTAAAGGGCATAATTAAAGTTAATAATTAGTGATGCGAGGTCCGCATACCCAACCACCTTTTTGATGCCTGTGGTTTAAATTGGATTTCGAAACTCTTTTGTTTTTAGAGTGAAATGCAAGTTCTTTGTGCAACGCTCAAGAGCCAACGTGACAAAGAGAGGATTAAACAAGCTGTTAATAGATTTGAATTTGGGGAAAACAGTGAGGGTGGTGTGGAAAAGCCTGATGCATAAAGTCACGAGTTTTCACTCTAAAACCCATGTTTTCCAATTTTATACGAGTACGGTGAATAGTTTTAACATTTATATTCAATTTAACGAATTACTTTAGGTGAAATGAAAGCTTGTTTTTTAATTATATGAAAAAGGCGACAACACCCTGAACTTAATGAAAAATCCTGGATGTGTAGGTGATTAATCATATGTAAAAAATATCTAGAAAGGTGACTTATTCAAAAGACCGGAAAATTAATTTTGAAGAAAATTTTTTTAGTTTCTTGAAACCTTTCCTTTTGTTATACATGTAGCTATTAAGTGAGTCAGAAGCGATAGTCTTCTTTATGAATTACAGTTATAGTTGAATTTTTATACCATTTTTTGCTCATTTTGGGTACAACATGATACAGAAGGAAGCTTGAACTCGCGACTATAACTTCTTAACCTGACACTTAATCCACTACACCACAGACCTCCCGCCACTTTATAAATTATATGTGGAACATATGAAAGGAAATGATGAAGTCGTCACCGTATTATTGTCTTGTCTTTTCCTACCTATTGTAGGCGTTTAAATTGTTGGAAATACTGCCCGTGATCATTTTAAGAGTCAATGACCAAAACGGAGAAAAGATGAAAGTCCAATTATCCAGAGAAGGATTCGTTATACGAAAGGAATTGAAGAAGTAACTCATTGAACACCAGTAATACAATGTAAACTTACCTCCGTAGCATCATCTACAGAGCTTACCTAAACACCAATCAAAGGTGCCAAGGATAAAGGCACCAATCCAAGGGTAGTTAACAAGGATTCGCATCTTGTTCACTACCATTGGCTTTAGTTCTGCCTCTGCCTCTTCGTTTGTTGACTTTGGCTTGACTATTTGGAGGTTCTTTTTCACACCTTTTTCAATTTTTTCTCTAACAGAAAAACCAATTGAAAAGGAGAAATTGTTCAAAGTTTATTAGAGTAAAAAGGCAATGCCCTCAAAAAATTCTCTCAGAGTGTTGTGGGAAAAGAAGTATTTCAGTGTTTCAAAACCACTCGTCTTCAAATGTAATGCTAAGAAAAAGCCCAAACTTTTCTTTTCTTTTTTTCTTTTTAAAAACTTTTTTTTTTTCAAGAGTGAAAAGAAAAGAAGAAAGAAGTGGTGGAAAAACTCGTGAGAGTTAGGAGAGGTAACTTCGTGCTAAATTAGGTTAATTGACAGAAAAAGGTTTTGCAATGACTTCGAATAAAAGTTGAAAATTAAAAGAAAAGCCCCCCAAAAAAACCCCGAGCTTTTGATGCCTCTCTTTGGCAGACATTTTGTGTGCTCTTTGGACCCCTTCCAAAATACAACTAAAATTAAAAAAAGCGGAATAATTCTTTCTCCTTGTTTCATGCGACATTTTTCAAAATTAACGTTTCGTTTTGGTTTTAAATCGGAGAAAGCCGGTTAGTAATTACCCATGTTTATGAGTTTGTAAGTTTTAGTCGAATCAATTTAATATTTTCTAAATAAATTTATTTGAGTTTCGGTATTTTTATAATTTATGTTTATAGCA
The DNA here is from genome assembly GCA_016920875.1 of Columbicola columbae. Taxonomy (NCBI): domain Eukaryota; kingdom Metazoa; phylum Arthropoda; class Insecta; order Psocodea; family Philopteridae; genus Columbicola; species Columbicola columbae. The sequence goes on from JADMLL010000001.1 coordinate 19,006,794, forward strand.
CATAATATCTAAACTAAATATTAAAGACCTCAAATACTCTTTCAGACCTGTCAGTTTGAATGAAATTTGTAACAAACAAAAATTTTATTGCTCAGGCTCTTCCCATCCTACGATCTCTTCAAGAATATGTGATGTATTTTAATTTTTTTTAACTTCTCTTGTTAACTACCTCCTGCCTCCAACCCAAGCCTGATACATCATGTAGTTTTTTGGACTAGATTTTGGGGTTATATCTTGAGAGAAGGCCAGTGTCTTAATCATAGGAACGGTTTGAAAGAAGCCAAAGGAAGGTTGGGGCTGTGTGAGAAGAGGTAGGATAGAGAATAGGAGAAAGCAGGAGAGGTATAAGGAGGTTTAACTAAGAGAAATCGAGTGGTCTATGTCTTTTGAGACGTCTTTGCTCAAGAGGTTCGTGGGGAAGTGAAAACGCAGAGTGATTAGGATGGTTTGCCAATCTCGAGGAGTGTTTGCGAGTTAACCTTTCGACTTCCTTCTTCACGGAGGAATCCTCCGGAAACATCGCTGATGATTTGGTTAGGAACGATGGATATCATAAAAAACTAAAACAAAATGTAACCCGACACTTTGTTTCCTGCACCTCTTAAAGACATCAGAATATCATCAAAAACAGAATACCCCTTCCAGTCTTTCCTTGGTATCAGGTGCCGAACCGTTTCTTCCTCTTACTCTCTTCTCTACTTTCTCAGACACTGGTTTTTTGTCCAAAACAACTGCTCATTGTCTATGATTTCGAGAAGAATAAGAATTATCTAGATAATGATGGCAAAAATAAAGCTCAGGTTCTCATGTTCTATCAGAAATTAAAATCTCGTGCGTTTTAACTAAAGATAATCTGTCTCGAGCCGGAATACGATCCAAAGGCCAAAAAAGTTTTAAGAAATACACTTGATACTCTTAATCATTTTCAAAGCTCGGGGAAAACAAAAGTAACTATTAGTCAAATTTTAGATAATCTATCGGGGTCGTCAAAGTTTACCTGCTTATACTGAATAATATAATATAATAAAACCCAAAAAAATAAACTAAGAGCCACGGTGTAGTACAGTAAAAAAGGAATGAATAATAAAGCTCAGAATAGCATTGAACAGACCTCAATTCATTCTAAGATCAACCGTTACCTCGGAAACTGAAACGAAAAATGGCGCCGAAGGAATGGGGCCAAATTCGGGGTTTTCAATTTATGAGTTATTCCCAAGGAAAATTAAAAAAAAATTCTTTCTGTTCTGTAAATTTTTTTTATTTTTCCTTTCTTCTTTTTTAATAATTTCAAACACATTTTCAAATATTAGGTCTACCAGAAAGTTCTGTTCCGTTTTTAGAATAGTACGAAAGTATAAATGTAGGCACACCTCAAATTATCTTCAATGAATAATATAATTACTATAAGTATTTATGACTTATCTGTATCGGCAATGTCCGATGTGGTCAAAAAGGATTTTACTCTTAACATGATGTTGACAGTATCGTAGTCGATTAAAGACGGTCGCCCAGAGCGAGGCTCATCACAAAAATCAAAACCTCCTACTTGAAATTTCTCGAAACATTTTTAGTTTCATCCGAAATTGTACCTTCATCCAACTCCTTGTATATGCAATAATCCTCCTCCTTCTGTATCATTTCTTTCCCAATGGAATTCGTACAACATACAATGGCTTAAATGAACTTCAAATATGTCAATCAGTCAGTCCTTTTTCAGCTAATACTAACGCGAATCATCTTCTTTTCAGTTCATTTGCTAGATCAGTATGTTTACAGTCAGTCATAAAACGAAAGGACCAGAAAAGGCGCCAAATGGAAATATGCAAACGTGTGTCAAACTTTATGTAACATTATCGAACAGAACTTTCCGGTAGACATAATACAATAACAAGTTAGATCTGAGCAGAAGGCCAAACCAACCCAGCCGGAATGAACGTATAGTCCAGACGACAATCGTTACAGTAATCAAAGAAGTGATGCATAAAAGAAAACATAGAAAGGATGCTGAGAAATATTAAGAGAGAGAGAGTGGACCAAACAAAGAGAGAAAAGCTATGCCCAAAGGCGGGGGGAGGGGGGGAGGGGGGTAAAGAGGTGACAGAAATACGTCAAAGGAAACAAATATTTAGCACAAGAGTTCATTAGAGAAACATTAACCCGGTTCAAAATCTGAAGGATTTAAATCTGAGAAATGAAAAAGGAAGTCTCATTTTCCTAGGCGATCTCTTATTTAAAAATTCTCAAACTCGATTGGGATTTTCGAAGATGTAGAAAAGGGGAAAAGGAAGAAATGCTTGGAAAGCAATCTTGAGTAAAAACTACAAAGAGTTAACCACCTGTTTCTCTTCTTTCTTTCCTCTTCCTTTCACTCTTTCTGAAGGGAATAAAAAAATCACATAAAAATTAGTCCAATTTAATATTGTGGCAACCCTCAGACGTTTTCTGCTAGTCTTGCGTCATCATTTTTAAACCCTATCGATTCACGAAAGAAAAAGTAAAATGTCGTCATTAAGTTTGAGCTGCAACTTCACCGAGACTGATAGAAAACCAACTCAGATTCAGTATAACAGTTTGCTTTTAAAGAAATTGGGATCGTTGCCTGCTGCTGCAAATATTTAAAACAAAAATCTTTTTATTGACGGTTTTACGTCGTTTCAAATTGTTGAGGCCCTCGTTTGGGCTTGTGTGTGTGCCATCATGAACACCATTCAACTCCTATTTATGAAACTGGTAGGCCAGAAGTGTTGTAATTACTAGAAAAAGGTAGAGTAAGACTTGTTTAAAATGTCAGGACGCTTAAAGGAGGAAATGTTAAAGGGAAAGCAAAGTGTCGTTTCCATTGAGCGGGACTTCAGTTCTCCGTAGAAAGAATCCACCGCCTTCTCCGTAAGGGAAATGAGGCGGTGTAGCTTCTGTAAACTCCTCAACCGTGATGGGATACCTGGCGACTGAGGTCTTGGATTTGCCGGGAAATGCAGCTCGTGACAACAAAAAGTCGAACAAACTTTTATTGGGAGTAACCATGGTCTAAGGAGGAGTTCTACCCAACATTCGAGCTGTACTTCTTACCAAGAAGATCGAAGGGAAACCCAGTAAGGGGTTGAAAGGTTATGTTAACTTTTTAGAAATTAAGAGATTTTCTTTTTAAACGACTACTCATTCATACTATCTCTGAATTCTCATCACCGCGATGTAAGACAGTGCTATCGAAAGATTATCAAATTCTAGGAAGACTAGTCAAAGCACCTGATGTTATTTAATGAAGACATGCTTTGTGCAACCGTTTAACATGGGTCTGAGGTACTTAGAACCTTTTTATTAAAAATAATGCCCCAAAAATATAACCGATAATACCTGTCTTCGTATTGGTTGTCACTATTTTTTGTTTTAATATATTCTTTCTATATGTAAATTGTTTATGCCTTTGAATTCAGGTAGCAGGGATTAATGTCAATGTCAATGTCAATGTTAAACTCAAGAGGCGTGAATTCTTCTTTTCAGCCTATTCTTTTCAATCCTTTTTTGAGAGAGTGTACCTCATAAAGAAAACTGTGTCACCAGTTCAGAAAAAGCTCTTGTGAAAATGAAATTTTCCTTCACCTGCTGTTTTGCAAGCTCGCGTACAGAATAAGCACACTTTTAAGTTTTATCCTCAATATAATTAAGCACCCAGCTTTTTTTCCTGTAGAAGCAATATCTGATAAAATATTCAAATCACGTAAGTAAAAGTATCAACGTTTTTTAAGGGAAAAGAAAGAACAGAAGTTTCTCTTAGAATTTTGTAGCAAATGCAGTATGTAGATCCATCCGTATAAAGTTTCACTCTTTCCGAGAGAAAAAAAGTGAAACTTTCTCTTTTTAGAGAGGAAAAGAAAAAAGAAAGGAAAACAAAATCCATTGTCTTCGTCTGCACCACTTTTCTTTAAATTCAATCAATACTCCCGTAGGCTTTCTGCAAATTTAAAGGAAAAAAAATCTTCTTCCGCTTCCACTTCCTTTCATACCCATTCTCTCTACTTCTTTTGAATCGTTTTCGACTTTCTCCACTCCCGACTAACCCCATTCTCTCAAGTCAAAATAATGGAAAGTATCCTTTTCTTCCTTTAACTTTAGTACAAATAATTTATGTTTAGATTTCAAACAAAATGCTATACTTGTTCCAAATAAATATAAAAATTGAGAGGGCCTTTATGCAGCAGAGTGCTTCAATCTAAACATGAATGGCCTGAACAAAAACCTCTGGCTCAACATCCTGAGAAGAATCTTTGGTACAGTCAAAGAGGGAGCCCACCTCATAACCTCCACCATAACCTCGAAGTCTGCCAGTATGCTGCAAAACTGTTAGAGGTTATGCGGAAGAGAAGAATCGTCTTCTAGGGCCATCTTCTGAGTCCCAACAGACTGATCTTTTCCTTCTTCGGGGACAAGAAGATCAAAGAGGTCTAATTCTGTGAAGTTGAAAATGACCTCGAAGAACTGGAAATCTCTAAACAGGACCTGATGCGACGAAGGAAAATCGACCAGCCAAGTTTCCAGGAGAAGCTGAAGGAAAATAATGGCACAAGGGGAACGAAGGAAAAGAAGAAGATCCACAGCGAGGAGATGGAGTGGGCGAAGAGAAAAGCGTGGTCCCAAAATTCTAGGAGCTGACCCTGGTCTAGCCGATTGAAAAATGAGAATGTTTGAGAATAAAACTATTAGAGAGAAAGTGGACAGGCAGGGAATAAAGATCTTTTGAAACAAAAAAGGATTCAAAACGAAATGGAAAGACGGCTGGTTTAGAAGTTAAAACCACGAAAACGAAATACATTATCCTGTGCAGAGACCACTTTGTAGTTGCATGTAATACAAAATATTGTTATTTTGCTCGAATAGTACCAGGATACTAAGTAAATGAAGTTCTACAACATATATCGAGGATTCCATTTCAATTCAGGACATATACAATTAACCTTTTGTTGAGATATATGATTAAGCCCTAAGGATAGATTTTAGAGCCCCAAATATTCAAATTCCATTCAAATTTGCTACAAATAGTTCACATGGTACACCTCCACTAAATTCTAAATTTAAAGTCAAACTGTAGTGCCACAAAACGCGAAATGAAACATACTAATTAACATGCGGTCGACGAAAAGACTGAAATTTGGAGCCACAGAAATGGCGTTAAAAACTCGCCAACTTGTCGGGACTGCACGGCTGTTGTCAACACTAAACACAACTTCTACATTGAATTTCAAAGCAAACTCTCAAATTACGGATAAATTACCACCAAAAAAATCATTTAGTGAAACAGGTCAATAAACAGAAATAAATATTTTCGTGCGCAACAACGTTACCAACGGGACTTCTACCTTTTATGTAACAATGAAAGAGTAAGAACACATAGAAATTTTACAATACAATATAAGACAAATCTGCAGTCATCGAAATTTCACAAAGTGCATCCAAAAAATTGCAAAAATGTCTCTGAGATATTGACATGATCATTCTGCCGTTGCATATTCTAAACGTTGGACGCAGAACCTTTCGCTGGTTTCAAAAGATGAAAACATTCAAAAACTTATCTCTTGATTTTCGTGAACCTTTATTTTAAAAAGTTAAACCTCTAAATTTATACTAAAGTTAAGAGTCGTTGTCAACCTGGAACTTGAAGAAATAACGCTTTTTCAGTCAAGAAGTGTGGGTTGTGTTTACAAGATGAACGGTTTTTAGTAAGATAAAAATGAAAAACAACTTCGAAAGTACATGAATGACAAGCTAACATTCATCTTAAGACAAAGGAAGGAGCGGAATACAAAATTATTCAAAAGAAAATAATAATAAAATATTCTGCGAACAATCCCTGTGAACGAAAGCTACTTTTCATCCCACAACGAAAGGAGAAAGTGCTCTATAAAAATAGACTACAAAACCGGAAAAAAGGGCGTAAAAGAAATTCGAACAAAGATTGATCAATCAAACATAAATTAAAAACGGGAATAATCTCGGCTGAAGAAGAGAATTTAATTGAATCTGACGAATCACTTGAGAGAGAAAAATTATTGAGAATTTAATTGAAGAAGAGATTAGGAGGAGAATGACTAGTGGCATGGAAAAAAAAATTAAAATTAAAATTTTAGAATTTGAATCGAACGAAAAAAGAAAGGGTTGGTAGAACCGTATTTCTTAAGGGTAGTAAGGATAAGAGGGTGTAGGAAAGAGGGGAAACTCTCCCAATGCCAAAATTTATCCAGAAGTAAAAGTTTCAAGGTTGAAAAGAAATTTTGCCAAAAGAAATTAATTTTCGTTAAAGTGTGTTAAAGCGAAAGCAAAATTTTCTTTTTTTTTTCCTCAGTCGCTGTCTCCTTTGAAAAAAAAGAGTTATTAGTCATGGCCAATGAATAGAAAAATTAATTAAGCACCGCAACATTTACTAAGCAAACATAAGAAACAAAGGATTTCAAAAATTCAAGTAAAAATTGTTCAAACGTTGGCAACCGTTCAAAGTTTTGATTTGGAAGAGAGAGAGAATGGGGTATTTAATAGTTAACCCATTTATGCGCAAAGTTAGTGATTCTTGAGGCTTCTGGCACAATAATATTTTAGCAGAACTATTAACTAGATCTTCCACACGGTATCATGAAGTATTAATATTTTCGTGTAACAGTGAGAACTTATCGATCTCCTTAAGCATCGGGGTTCAAAAGCCTGTCGCTCGGCTGCTGTTCTCATAACACAAACTACCACGAATTGTGAGTGAGTTCTGTATGCTTAATTTTAATTACACATGCTTAATAAGACTCGCTTGAAGTGGGCTGAACACCTAGTCAGGATGGAACCGGAGCGAACAAATTTTGAGGAAAGCAACAAACCGGCGAACCGAAAAGCGATGGCTCAAAGAGGTGGGTGAAGATTCGAAAGCACTGAAAATGGATATCTGGAAAACAGTTGCAGTAGATCGGGCTCGGTGGGCAGCCGTGATTGCAAAGACTAAAGCTCTGGATGAGCTCTAATATTAATAATAACTAATAAAGGGAAAGAATTTTTTTGTCTACAAAAAAGTTTTATGTTTTGGATTTATTTGTCAGATGAGCCTTTGCCCCTAACCTGCATACCAGTCCCTACCATTCGGCTCAAACCATGGTTCTCAGTCCTATTTCGCCCTCTCACCCAGTGAAGTTTTACCAATCAATGATTTTAGTTTAACCCAAAAATTTTTCTAAGCCTGTGGACAATTTTCTTGAACTCAAAAAAAAATTTTTTTTCAATAATTATAAAGAAGTTTTTGAAATTTCAGAATCTTGAAAGTTTGTTTCCTTTTTCAGATGTTTAATCTCCGGCGATGACGAGAAAACCGGAAATTATATTAAGTCCCATCTAAGTCTGTGGCCTCTCCTATTTTCCAAAAACATAATTTCATCTGCTTTTCAAGTGAACTTAACTTAATTTGGATTTCGGTTATCAGTAATCTTGTTTGCTGTATTCGATTAACACTAAAAAGAGTTAATTAATGCTCTTTTAAATATAAAATATCAATATATAATATTATCATGAGGCTTTTTGACATTTCCAAAAGTCAATTTCATGCATCTTTTTACATTTTTTTCTCTAGCTTGGCTACATACAACGGTACATTGACCCTCTAGAGCAGAGGTTCCCAAACTTTTTTGTGTCCTAGACCCCTTGCCATGTTTTTCAGTTTTGGGTAGACCCCTACTTACCTGATATTGATTTTTGTAGATTTCTCACCGTAGCGAAGTAAATTTTTTGCTTCATAAATATATTATATATATGTCTTTGTATTAGAAGATAGTATAATATAAGTAAGTAGGTACTATCAGTGTATGTTGAGATCCACTATCGTGGACCCCCATTGTCATTTCATGAACTCCTAAATTTTTTTTCGCTGTCGTAGACCCCTTGAAGGTTGTCATAGACCCCTGGGGGTCGATATAGACCACTTTGGGAATCACTGTTCTGGAGTAAATTAGTACACTTGTAAGCATTTATGCCTTTATTTTGCCAAAAAATTTGTGTCTAAAGATCAATTTTGATTGATTTAAGTTTTTGTGTCTCATTTATTGATGATGAATGGGTGAGTCTTAGTTCTAACCCTTCAACCCTTAGTGGTCTTTTAGACAAGAGTTCAAGTTTCATTTTAGAGATTCAACTTGCATAAGAGAAAGCATACGGAGATATTCATAAACTGCCAAAATCAATATGAAGAAAATGGTTAAATACGACTAAAACAATTCGTGTGAAACATGGGCCTTTCCTCTATATGTAAGAAATCTCTTAACGTATGTATAAGATTTGTAGACATTTTCAAACTTGTAATTAAATTAAAAATTTTCATTTTTTAAATTTATTTCTTTCATATCTTTGACACTGCGGGAGGACTGACCAACCAAGACGTGATAGTCGTGAGTTCCTCCTCCCGTATCATGTTATACCCCAAAAAGGGTGTAAAATCGGAATTAAAACTCAATTACAACTTCTATAACAACATTCTTTGACAAATAAACACACTACAATCATGATTAAGGAAAAATGCGACTTTAGTCAACTACAAAGTTGTAATTAAAGGAACGTTTTGGGTAAAACCTGGTAAAATTCACGAGTTAATAATACGATTGGAATGTGTAGACGTCAAATCTTGAGTGTTTTAGTCGGAAGAAATAGTTTCCTCCAGATTAAAAATTAATACCATACAACGGTAAAAAAGACATCGAAAGAACCATGCCAACATGAAATTACTGACCCAACGCCCTGTGTTCGTTATATTCAAACAAATGGTGCCGTTAAGGGTGCTAACGCCAAACCATTTGATATGAATGAAACTTTATAAGAAGTCTGACACAAATTCCTTAAAAAGCTTTTGCACCGAATCTTCTTACAAAGCAAACTACCTTCAAATTCAGTGAAATGCGTCCCATGAAATTATCCCATTTGAAAAAAACCCTCGTGGCACGGTTACGTCAGAGTGATTATAGGATTATTAAAAAAGATTTTTCGGGAGGTAATCATGGAAGGATATAAAAGAAGTCAAAAACCATTCACATTTAGAACTTTTCAAGACTTTCGATCCGGTTTGTCCAACAGACTCTGACGAAAATAAAACTTGGAGACTTGTTTCCCTCCGGTTTCATCTTTCAAAACAAACCCTTTGAGCCAAATGAGAATGAAAAAATAAAAAGTCTTTGAAAAACAGAAAATGTTTCGTTTCCCTGAATAAGGTTAATTTAGAAAGTTCCAATTTTGGATTTTCAAATGTCGTCATAAAGTTAAAATTCAAAGTTTTGTTTACCTCCGAAAACTTGCAGTAAATATTTGGAATTTTCCGGAGAAAACTTTCCTCGTCTGGAAATCTCTAAAACAAACAACTTTATCACCTAATTTATCTTTTTTCCTATACTTTTTCAGTCAATAATTACGAGGAAGGAAAATTTTCGATTCTGTTTGATTAAAATTAATTGACATCGCGTTACATCAAAAATCGCAATTCATTAATTTATTCCTGGAAATACATTACATTGAAATTATTAAAATTTTTCTTTTCTTCCGTCAACCGATTATCGATCACTTTCCAAGGATTACATTTAATAAAGTTCAAATTTTATTTTCATTTGGTTATTTTTGTTCAATTCGACTCTTGCACAGCAAGGAACAATTATTTTATATTGTATTTATTGATTTTATACACTACAGCTCATTCAGAGCCTTGGCTTTTGCAATCACGGCTGCCAACCGAGTCCGGTGTATTGCGATGGTCCTCCTTCACCTCTTCGAATCATCTCTTTTTCAGTCTGCCGGATTGTCGCTTTTCTCAGGGTTTTATCGTGAATACCTGGACCGGTATTCCTTCCGACTGTTATATAAAGTTTAACGCACGTTTGTGTATGATCGTTTGACGCTTTTTTGGTTCTCTCGTTTTATCAGTTACTCCATGCATACTGATCTAGCAAATGAGCTAAAACGACTGTGATTCATGGTAGTATTAATATTAAAACGGATTAGTTGAATGACGGAATTGAAGTTCATTTATGCCTCTGTATATTGTATGAATTCCAGTATGGAACAAAAATGATACAGAGAAGTGGATAATCAGTTCAAAGAGTTGGATGAAGGTAGGCCTATAGTTTCTGATAAAACTTGTTGAAGAAGGTTCGAGGAATTTCAACTAGGTGGTTCCAATCTTTCTGTTGAGCTTCACTCTGAGCGACTGTCTTTAATCCGTGAAGGTATTCTCAAGATCATGTTTGAGTATAAACCCTTTTTTGACGACGTCGGCCATTGCCGATACAAATAAGTCATAATAATGACGGCAATTATATTATTCAAAAATTTTTATTGAAGGTACGATACATTTATATTTTTGCATTAATATTATTCTAACAACAAACAGAACTTCCCGGTTGATCTAACATTTTCTCCAATGATACTGAGTGAAAAATTTTGAGGCTTGACTTGGCGATGGGACGAACAGTGAAAATAATTTCCATTGAGACACACCGATTTTAACAAGCATGGAAATGATTTTGAGCTTTTTAAAGTTTTATCCCTTCTTTCAGATACAAAATTTTATTCCCACTCCAAAGCAGAATTTGGTCGTGACAGGTGATGAAAAATATCAGTGAAATTTTTTTCCAACCCGGAAAATTTAAAAAAAAAATTTCAAAATAGAAAAAACAATTTTCGCTCACGACACGGCAATATTCAAAATACATTTGTCACAAAATATCGTTTTTTTTTCATTTCCTTATTAGAACCGTGACACACAATTGTGACCAGTGGATAATTCTTCAAAAGTAAAACCATTCTTTTCACTTCTGCTCTTTTCCACATTCTTCTTTTTTCTGGAAATTTTTTTTCTTTCTAACGAACCCGAGCACTGAAGTATTCAAGTTATGGGCACTCAAGAATTTCAAATGACGACATTTGGGTGGTGTGGAGTATCAATAAATGGGCCTTTTCGAAAAGAAATTTCCCTCTTGAATATTTCGGTTCATTTCGTTTTCAACCCTTGAGAACCTTCTGAACCTTCTGGTATTTCCAAGCCTCTTTTTCTTTTTTTTTACTTACTTTATCTTCATCTTCTCGAAAAGGAGGAAAAAAACTTTGTTTTTCTGGTTTTATTAGATATTTTTTATACCGTCAAAATTTGACATTAAATTTTTTTCCTCTTTCATACTCTTTATTTATTCAAAATGATTGAATTATTAAAAAATTTTTCCTTTTCGAAAGTTCTGTTACAAAAATGAAACTTATTTTGTAGATAACTTCAATATTCGACCAGTGGTAACGACATCATTTGCACCATGGGTTTACAACCTTTTTTAACATAGAAGCACAGTCTATAATTCCGGACTGGTAGAGGCCATCTTTTTACATTTGGATATTGCTAATAAGAGATATAATGTGAAATTAATAAACTTCGATTGAGATTTGCAGACATTTAGTTTTATTTGCCACGACCAGATAAAAAATTGAACGGATCATAATAGATGTAGCCTCTGGTTCAACAAAGCCAGGACTGAAAATTAATGATAGAAAAACAGTCACCCTAAGGAACGGAAATTCAGCTAAACAATACGGCATTGACATATATAGACGAAACTATCTACCTAGGTTCTTCTGTATGGCTGCGAAGGATGAACGCTAATGAGGGCTCTAGAGAAAATAATTGAAGCCGCATACTTAGAATAACCTGGACGAAGAAGTTAAGCGCCAGAAACTGCAATACTTCGGATACATACTGCGAAACAACAGACACAAACTACTCCAGCTCATTATAGAAAAAAAATTGGGGAAAAGCGACGCTCCGGAAGACGGAAAACTTCGTGGCTCAAGAACCTAAGAGGACTGGTTCAGCATGACATCCGCCGCCCTATTCCGAGTGGCAGCATCCAAGGTCGCCATAGCCCTGTTGATTGCCAACCTTCGACGCAGAGACGGCACATGAGGATAATGATGATCTACCTAGAACACCCTACCAAACACAAATGCAGACAAGGATGTGAGCCTACCTCTAGGCAAGAGAGTATTCGTTGGCTTGTAATTAAAGATAGAGACCTTTTCCACGACCGCGATTTTCCTCGTTTTTACTATAGATTCAAAAATTTTGCCAACAATAATATAAATATCAACAAATAATAAAAAAAGAAACCTCGTAAATATTAAAAGTTAAATATTAAAATGAAAGAAAGAAAGAAATGGCGAAGGAAATATTTATTACATTTTATGAGTTTACCGGAATTTCACGCCTCTCTGAATTTTTTTTAAGGGCATTCAAAAAATATGTGAAGAAGTTTAAATGCGTTTAATTGAAGTAAATTCAGAAGAAAACGAGGAGAAGAAACATTCTCTGCCAGATCTCTTCTATTTTTTTCTTTTAAATATTAATAATAACACAAAAGAAGTCGAGGGAGGGGTTGCCGGTGCCAAACAGACGAGAAGATAATTAGCCGGTTAATATCCCGAATTATTTTTAGCTGACATGAATTATTGGATCACGTTTTTACAACAAATAATCCGTGGAATGTGCAATTTCTGTTTGAACGTTTATTTTCTCAAGTATATAAATCAAATTTTATTGTTTTGGCGCCTTCAGAGGAGGATTACTTAATAAAAATCACAAGTAACTCTTGATTGTCACTTAGAAATGTTTAGGAAGCTCAAAAATGGAGATAAATTCACCTGCACCCGTCACCTTACTAAACCTGATAGGAAGAAATTTTTCCGTTTCATTTTTGTTTTCGGTTTCTGAAATTAGGAATTTGGGTTAACACTATATATCAGCGATGGAAATGTATTGAAATATATTTTTGGGTTTCTTCTAATACTCGTAATGGTCTAAACAATGACAGGAGTGTAGGGTCTAGCATCTGAACATGACTTGAAAACTGTTCGAGCATGTAAAAAGGAATTTACGTATAATGACACTGTGACTGAGTACCCAGAATACGGAGAATTTTTCAAATCCAGGGTGACTAAAATGACTGAACAAGTGAGGGTTGGCCAAACCTGATTAGCTTAAGGTTGTGGTCTTTAAAAAAACCTTATTGAACATCTCCAATCGATTTACAAAAAATAACCTCACACCCAGCTGTTTCCAGGTTTTTTTGGACCCAGTGTTTATCATACCTTCAAGTTTAGCTTTTGTCCTTTCTGGGGACCATCCCTTCTTTCTTTAGAAATTTGTTATTTTGAGGAGGTACAAGTACAACTTTTTGTTGTGTCTTCCTCTAAAATGCTCAGTCTCTTTGACTGGACGTGGGGGTTATCTTTCTGTCTGTGATCTTAGGTGCTTCCACAAGTCCTCTTCTTTTTATCGGCGCATCGGCATTCTGGACGGATTAATTTGCAATAATGTGTAAGTTTGGCATTTATTGTCATTGCGTCATGTTAATGATGACACAGCTATGGATATCTCACTCTTATCACAAATTTTGTAATAAATAGGACTGCTACGGAATACACGGAGATCTTCTAACACCCAAGAGTCTGTCATAATAATGACTATGACGACTCGTCATGTTTATTCAAAGTTTATTTGATGTTCTCATTCAACTTTACGCGAGCTACGGTTTACTACGTATCCTTAAATTTTATACTAGAAACACTCAAATAAACCTACATATTCGAATTTACTAAATACAGATTTTGCGCTGGACTAACTCGGACTACTGTCTTACTAACTCGGGTCTGACAAACTCGAATTCACTGACTTTAACTACCTTAAACTACTACCTTTGACCATTGGCTTCAATAGCTCGAATTCAATTCCCTCAATTACTACTACCTGACTATAACTCAGGAGACATTTACACCGACAAGGGTGAAACTACCTTTATTGTATCAGTGTCCTTCACGAAGTTTGAAATATAGGGTCTTGATAGCCCAGGACATTAAAATTATCTAAAGCGTCATAGTCACTTAAAATTTCTATTCTATGTGTATATTACTCTAATTTATCATCAACAAATAGCACCCTCGGAAATTAATTCTAACTACATTTGCCAGACAAACTCAGTTACAGTTACAAGAACTACCAAAAACACATTTTTTGAAACTTAGTACTTACTAAACCTGTAACGAGGACTAAATTTTCTCTATGTTGGAGTATTATATAACAGTCCAATCCTATTTCTTCTCCTAAAATCTAAAGTTATTTCACTATATATCGTAATCGCATCATTAGTCAGGCTTAGAACGAAATCAAAATGTTTACTAAAGCAATAACTAACCAACCTAAAGATTAGCCATTCCGTTTTCGAATTCGAAATTGCATTTAGTTCCTAACAAAATTCTCACTCCCAAGGATTAAATGGATTGAGCTTTTGAGCTTTACCTTTCCCTCAACACTTACTAAAAACCAACATTAAACGGAATTCTGTGGGAAGAATACACAATCATCAGCTAACAAATCTTGCAACCCCCTTTCTCCGCACCTCCTTCCACTCCTCTAATTGCAAATTAGGTCCACTAGCTCAACCGAATTTCGGTTCTTCGGCTTAAGGCTACTCCCACGCCGCATTCGAAACTCTCAACGATGCGGAGGAGGCATTTAAATCAGAGGAAATGAATCGCGAAAGCTTCAGAAGACAAATTGAAACATCAAAATAATTTTTACGAGCTCTAAATGACAAAACACATCTGGATCAGATAGTAAAGAAGATAATTTGTAGTATCCCACCCAACAGTTGAATCATTATCGAACACAAATAACATCTGACTTATGTAGAAACAGGATCGAGGAAAAGTGATTTTACGGAAAGAACTTTTGAAAGGAATGTACGCATCCTCGTCCCCCTTACACCCATCTTGTTCTATCTCTTCTTTCTCTTATTTGAATATTACATTCAGAACATGATGCATTTTTAAAAGCCGCTAAAACAAAATTTTTTACCCCATTTTTATAGTTCTTTGGAGAACTATATAAATTCTTTGAATCCGCTAACTTACTTTAAAAACCTCTCGAACATTTTTTTAAACATAGATATGATTTAAGAACTTCTTTTCCTGCCATTGTAAGACCTAAGTTATTCATTAAAGTTATGTTTCTCGGTTTTTTGGAACGGATCCATGGATTTTTCGAATTTTTTCGCTTTCGCGGTCCCGTAGCCTTTTTTATTTTCATTGGTTTTTGGGTCGGAATGACTTTCAAGGTTGCCACAGACAATTTTCACATTCTTGCTTCTGATATTTTCACACTTTTCACGTTTGAAAGCTTCATGTTTAATTTTTTTTCTTTTATTATTAAAGTGTTTTGTTTATCACTTATTTTTATTAAGCGACGATTTATTTTACGAGTTTTCCAAGCTTTCACACATTCTTGTGGTCCGCATGTAATATGTCTCCGATTTTACAATGTGAGTGGGTGTGTCTTGTTTGTTCCCACTTCTGGGTTGAGGATGTAAAGCAGTGGTTTCCATCCGAATTTGGGCCATGTTCCTAGGCGTTTCTAAAATTTTCATGCCCGGGGGCGTCTTGGTCGACTGGGAAAACCGGAAATATTTTGTGTACCAATTGCACATGTAGATACCAATATGTTTATGGACTGTATGCATTAACACGAACGTTCATATTCACAGAATCACTAGAAAACCATTCACTGGTAATAACTCATTCTCGAATTAACCCAATATCTTTGGTAGTCAGCCGAAGGGTGCACGCCCTGCCCATGACATACCAAAATATTGCCATGTCCCACTGGTGTGTTCTGCGACTCACGTTAAGAAAGACGGCTGTAGAAATTTTCTGGTTTACCGACCCCATAATTGTCCATACGGGAAGCAATCTGCATGTGTATCGGAATCACACCATCCTAATGACTATTCAGGAGCTTTGTTCGTGACCAGTATTCGGATTTCAGGGACGGGTTACAGAGGTGTTGTGACACGACGTCTAGTTGGATGACCAATTACTGCCCCGATTTGGTGTGTGGGCCATCAAGTCGTCAGTGGGATGGAACTTACCATTTAAATACAGAGAGGTGAGAGTTGCGGAATGTTGCTAAGGCGCTCCCGAATCTCTTTCATAAGCTCAGAGGATATTCAAAAGCTTTATCTAGTGAACGCGTTTAATAAAAAGGAAAAACGGTTACTAAACAAAGATCTCGAATTTATGGAAAAGAGCAATGCTTTCCATTAAAATAATTTCTTTTCGTCGAGTCACTGCGCCGAAAACAACTTATTATAATACAAGTTGAGAGTTCAAAAAAAGTTTCTCTCATTTTTGCTAGAAAAAAATTGTAAAAACGTTGTCAAAAACTGCCAAATCATAATTCTCTAAGCAAATATTTACGTGTTTTAATTATAATAAAAAGAGAAAAAAATTGTTTTCATTGTTAACATTAGGAAAGTAAATGAAATGTTTTACAAATTGGACAGAGTCCAGTTATAGTCATTATAAAAAAAAATTTGTGTAAAAGCAGACGATTCATTTAATTGTCAAACTAAAGAATCGCTATGAATGTTGGAGTTTTTATTTTATCATTTAATTTATTTCATAACAAGACTTTGTCTTCAACATTTTGGAAGGATATAAGGCAGTAACAAATTTTCGTTGCCGCTAATCAATTATTTGTGCGGTAACAGTGTTATTCTAATACACCCGTACCTCGCTTTACGGTCTAGATACGTTCAGACTTGGCCGCAAAGCGAAAAGCCGTATAGCTAATCAATTATTCTAATACAAATTCATTCAAGCAAATTCATTTATGTTAGCTGTTTGATACAACAGACTCTGTCTCTTCATCAAATGGTAATTCCGCTTACAACTGAAAGGGTTCCTCATATGAAAGAGGTCCCCTATCAGCTTTAAGTAGATCAAGCCATCACATTCGTTCAAAACCGAGATCATGTTCTAGATACAAATTGTTTTGCCAAATTTCAGGAAGGAAATTAACTTGTATACCAGTACTTTTTACACATTTTGGCCGTTATAGCGAAACATTGTAGGCTGTAAATCGAAAACGTGCCATAATTGAAGAAGGCCGTTATAGCGAAATGCCGTATAAAGAGCGGCCGTATAGCGAAGTATGAGTGTATAGTGGTGTATACTATGGTTATTGTAGGTGTCATTATTTTGCACTACAACTTATTCGGAGCTTTGGGCTTCGCAATGACATCTGTAATTTTGCTGTAAATTTATGAATGTACAAGCATGTACAGTATACATTTCATATCTTTTAGTATGAGAGTTTTATCTATTTGCGGGAGGACGAGACGACATTGACGAGGAAGACGTCATGTTATTGGGTATAGTTTTCTAAAAAATGCATTTCTTTCTTGGAGAAAAAGGTTGAGACATCATCACGTGCCCTTCACCCAAAACCATGAAATTGTTTTGATAATTAAGCAAGCAACTCGAAGATCTATTTCGGAGAGAAAGCTCATTCAATGGAAAATTCATTTTGTTTCATTTCCAGCCGCAAATTAAGAATTTTGTTCTCTAATACTGTTTTCCCGTGTCAATCCAAATTATTCGATTTGAGGGTAAAATCTAATTTTAAAACCAAAGCAGCGTATGACGAATCAAAGGAAGATAGGGAAGAGGAGAAGAAGAAGTATGGAAAGAGGGAATGAGAGAAGAAAGAGACACATTGGAAATACAAGATCAAAGATAATTGAATGTCAAAATTTGATTTCGCCTTGAAAACACTCTTTCATTGATGGCAAAACTTTTTCACCAACTTCATTTTCGGTCTCACTTCGTCTCGGTGAAAAGTTTTTTTCTTTCACTTTTTTACTTAACTTACAAACTTCTCTGGTGGATTCCTACGGTTTATGCTCTTCAACTTCTTCTATTTCTATTTTCAACAAGTTTTTTCTTTCTCTTCTCACATCAATGAAAGAATACATGTCTAGTATACATATACTATTGTTAGGATAAACTATAACCGATTACTCAAACACATGTATTGGTACAAACTCATGCTAACGACTACTCAGTATCATTAACTCAGCAACTCTGTTCACCCATTATTGACGTCACCACACTCACTATCACTTGGTGTGTCGATTTCGTCCATTTGCGCACATTTGTCACTAGTACAATAGACCAAAGACGGTCATCGAAGAGGGTTGATACTTTCACTCAACCTTCCTAGACATCCTTTCCACCACTCAGGTCAAAATTGTCTTAGAGACAAATGTGTGTAAATGGTTGAAGTCGGCGTGGTGACGTTAGTGGATGAGTTAGAGGTGAAGATAGTTGTTGTGTTAATGATACTGGGTAGTCGTTCTGATCAGTTTCAGAGAGATACAGGTTTTAAAAAAATTCTCAGTGTTTACTGAGTAAGAGGCTGACTGATAGTGGGTTAACCAAGTCAAAAAACTTAGAATTCCTATAAATTAAAACTTTCAACGGATAGCTTTGAAGATTTTGGAATACATACTCGTTCGAAAAGTCCTTCGTTTTCAGTATAAAGAGAAATTCATAATAAAAAAGGATTCACCTTTGAAGACACAATGAAAACTTTAAAACTGAGTTTTAGTATAAGTCCCATTTAATAGATGTTTATTAGAGATTTTGTGATCAAAGAAAAGATGCTTTTCATATTAGGCAATAAACAAGATCTAATACTGTTTCAGCATAAATGATACAGTGAACTATACGTAAACGTCATTTCGTGGTTTCATTACCCTGGAAAGTTATTTATTGATATATTCGTAATTTTCCATACATCTGAATTTTCCACTCGCGCGAATCTTTATTAACGTTAAATTTATTGAAGAACTGAAAAGTTTTTCAGTCGAAATTCCATTCCGTTTCCGCCTGATTTTTTCATGGCCAGTTACTGATGTGTGTCTGCGAGACTCAAAATTACAACGAGTTGAAGATCTCACTTTTGATCCTAATATCCTCTCTGATTCTAGTCATATCAGACATCGTTTACACTGTCATCACTAAGATAATACCTCTTTGCCAAAATTCAGTGGGCTAGGACCTTGTCTACACTTCAAAATGACCAGTATTCGCCTTCACAAAATTTTCCTCGGACTTTCCGTATCCGAAGACACAGCTTTGTCCACTCATTATGAACAAGTGATGGCTATAATGGGGAATTCAGTCTTGTGCAGGTAGCCGAACAGTGCGAACGTGTTCTTTGGTGCGACTCACAAAAGTAAACCTAGTGATGAGAATTTCTGATTTTTAGTGTCTTTTCAAAATTTTGTACAGAGACATGCTGAATACCGCTACAGAAGTTGGAGGAAATGAACAACGCCGAGTAGGCGATAAGAGAAAATTGCAGAACAAATTTGGACGGAATGTAAGTAACATGAAATAACATATACAAGAGGAGAAGAAAATTAGAGAGCTGGCGCAGAAAACATGCAAAGCTTTGAAAAAATTTCTGTCGCCTACGTAGACCTATGCTTCGGCTGCTGAAAATGCAAACCTGGAAAAAACTGGAAAAGGCAACGAAAACGTATTGGTGAGAGTTGGAAAAGCGGAAGAGTTTAGAACAAAATGTAAACATCAGACGAATCACATAAAAATCGGAGCCCGATTGACACGATTAAAAAGCTGAACGGCGAAACTGTATTGATGGTAGTACCTACCAAAAGTGAGATAGTTAACATTTCTATGAAAATAGAAAAAACTTTGAAGAAGTAAAAGTGGTCGAATTGAAGTAAAAGGACCCAGTCATCACAATATACGATCTCGACGAAGAGGATAAGTGGTGTATAACATGGTTAAAAAAAACTAACCAAAGTCAACGTTACAAAGACTCACAACAGCAAAACCAGAGTCTACGTACAACTCTCAAATAGTGGCCTAAAGAAATTAGAAGAGACCCGCAGCCATAAAATAACAGTAAGGCACTATAAATGTAGATTTGAAAGGCGTTTCCCGGTGATCAGTTGTTTCAAATGCCACAAATTTGAACACGAAGCAGTTGAATACAAAACCGGAGAAGACAAACTAAGAGAAATCCGAGCTGGAAAGTATACTGACTGCTTCCTCGCCAAGAAAAACTGACAAAAACAGAATATAACCACAAAGGCAATACTGATTCAGATCTACCACAAGGTGTATGAGGCAAAATGTCCACAACGATTGGGGATTTAATCATTTTACAGTTACAGTCATTCACATCATATATTCCCGTGGTTTCAGTGACAACATTATAAAACAGCAACTAAACAAGTTCAAGAACTAGCTGGAACAACTCGACCAAGAATACAAAAGAGTAGAGAAATGTTAGAGAAGTAAAATTTTTTTATTCACAAACTAAACACGGGGTGAAAGCTTTGGAAAACCAAAATCCAGGTAATTCAATTTTCGAAAGACATAAAAAGGGCCGAAATAACCATGTCACATGATTAGATGACCTTCAAAGCCTTTTTCTTCCTTTTTGCGAAGTCCCCAGGGCTAAGGACATGGAATTTTTAGAAAACAGAAAAAATTTTGCAAAAGTGAATGCTCCCAGTCCGAATTTCTTCGTGTTCTGCAGAAAAAAGAAATAAAAGAAGAGAGGGATGGGAGGGTAAAGTCGGAGAGGGCAAAAGGTCAAGGACCAAAATAACCTTGACATACGTAAAAACCTTTTCTCCTTTTCACTTTTACTGTTTTCCACCCACCTTTTCTAGAACCATGATAGAGTGAAAGGAGATAAAATTGTGACGTTTTCGTGTTGCATGCAGGATTATTACCATCCATTCGCTTAAGTTGTAAAAAAGATGACGTGGAAAGTAGAAAGCTCGTAAGAATTTGGTGAATCAAGAAATAATTGTTTTTTTTTGCCAGGGGAAGGTTGTCTCCTGCCTCTGTCCCTCAAAGGTTGTCCGTCCTTCATTTGGGAAGCTAGGAGGATGTGAAATTTGAATCCAAACCCCTAAGTAGACTTCTTCGAGGCTCGGATGGTAACACTCGAGAACCTACGAAAACTCTTCCACAACCTTATCTTACCCGGCGATGACTTCATACAATCTTATCACTCCCCTCGGTCTGGAGTTGGCCCGCTTACCTGACCGCTACTGCCCAAACGCTTTATCCCAAAAACCCAACTGAACTAATTCCAACTGGACTAATTTATTCACTGAATAACCCCAACAGAGCTCGTTTAAACCCAAATTATCTTAACTACTCGAGTTTGGGAGGTATTTATATCTACACAGGTGAAAGCTCCTCTTATTGTCTTCAAGCGGAACTTCTCGACAAACACTTATTGTCGATAGGATATTTACAGCCCTAGGTTATTGAATGGATTGATGAAATTATCTCCGGCAGCCTTGACGGGTTTCTAAGGCCATAGAGCCTTATCGATCCCAGTCATTACATTAGTTTGCGCCAAGTTTTTAAATTATAAAAAATGTGCTGTGAGGAAAAAGAGGTTGAGAATCACTACTCTAACCTCAAAGTTTATGAGTCTCTTTAGGTTTAGCATCACGACTTAAGAAATGAACTATAAAGGCTCTAGTGTACAGAGTCAAACATTCCGGTCACCTTTAGAAGAAGCCTCTCCATGCCATCACCCAATCTCCGTGCATCATCATTTACTGTCCTTTGAGTCATTAACCTTCAATTAAACTAAACCCATGATTAAAATGGCGCCGCCAATGATAAGAATATGGGAAATGTCAAAGAAACAAGGGAGTAATCAAGAATAAAAAAATACCGTAATCAGTGGAACAATAAGTAAAAAAAAGGTTCTAAAAAATGGCGAAGGCTAAAAAAGGAAGTCTAGAAAATGAAAAAGGGGGCGAATGAAAGGTAATAAAGTCAATAACTGACCTCCTGTCACAAGAAATCTTTGTCTCAAAATGACTTTCACCAGTAAAAACAAATTCAGTCATTAATTTCTTCTCCTTTCATCGTCCTTTCCACACTCTATCAGCTTTAATCTTTTTTTTTCGTTTCTTACTAATGCGGTTCCTTTTCACCACTGACAAAGTCTTTTATAGTTTCCATTCAATCAAAATGGCAGCTTTGAAAATTAGTTTTCGTTTCTTGGTGTTCATTTTAATTAGCTCTTCGCCTAGATCTCTTAAAAAAGCTTTTTTCTTGTTTATCTATATCTAGTGTTTTGTTTGAATGAGGTTCTCTTCTGTCTAAAACATGTAAAGGAACCTTAAATCCGTTGTTATTCTTTTAAGGTAATTCATTCGAAAGCTCGAATTCTTGTGGCCTCAAGCTGTTTTATTCCAATGACACGCTACAACCGTAGGGGTTGTTTTGTTTTACGTAGAAACTTATGATCTGCCATTTCTCAGATGAGTATAACACTTTTCAGGAGAGATGTATGGATAAAGTGCTGAAGCGAAATTTCCTCGGGGGATAAATGCGCTCCAAAAAATTTTTTAAAATTTCTTTCCTCGTACACAACAAACATTGGAGGATTTCTTATCATGAAAATCTTATTTGTTCCTGTTTTCTTGTTTCTATTAAACTTTAAAATAGAACCATAATCAAAACTCATGCAGTTAGGATGGTGTTTTTCTTCTTTTTTTGTCACTGAATTATGATCTTAACAATACCTTCAATTTTTCTTTTAATTTTTTTGCTTTTAATTTACTCCTCCCGATCCTGAGACTGGTTAATTTCAATCCTTCGTCACAAATCACACCGCCAACGACACCTCAGGAGACATAAACCGCTAGACTTCACAACATGGTTCCCATAGTGTCACCTCACTACTCCCCTCTACCTTTCTTCTTATTTTGACATTCTGATCTTATTCCTATCAAAGGAAAACTCACTGATTTGCAGTTTCAAAGATGGCAGATGACTTAAGAAGTTGTGTATTGATATTTTAAGCTGTCGACAAACAATTGATTTGACAAAGATTCTTAGGTAATACATACAGAACGTTGAAGACAGATATCAAAAATTATAATAAAAGAGAAGGAGAAGAAGAAACGACAGAAATCAAAAATCCTTCCTAACCTTTCAGTTTTTTCCTTGATTCATTTCTTCCCCTGAGTTAATAATATTTTCAAACATTCTCTTCTCAAGAAATTGGAGGTTGATATCAAGCCCTCAGATTCTGCCACCCGAGACATCATCGCTCACTTCCCTGCCACTCAAAACTTCTAAAAAATTCATATCTTTAGCAAATTTTCACTCCCTTGAACCCCCTTCTAAACATTCCTTCACCTCCTTCCCCGTTCGAATTTCCCCTTTCTCAGCGAAGCAATTTCTCTTTTCATCCAGTTTTGTTTCATTTTCGCTAATGAAAAACAAAACAAAGAATGGCATAATTTTTCATTTTTAATTACTTCGAAAGTAATTAAAACGCAAGAAACAAAAAAGGAGGAAAGCACACAAAGCACTGTCGTAGTCGAAAGGTGTCTTAAAATAAGGTAGAAAAGAAGATAAAGCGATTTATTTTGAAAACAAATTAATGATTAAGTAGCTTGAGAGTGTTATTAGCGCAAAAAATAGACATGAAAAACGGAACAATTAGTATGGAAAGAAAGGACGAAGAGTAGTAGAAAGGACGGGAGGAAGAAGGAAGGAAAGTTAGAGACAGACAAAAATGATTAGGAATCTTTAACGTCATTTGACTCATCCTCATTGCGCAAATTATTGATAGAAAAATAGACGGATGTCCTTAGACAGAAAACTTTTTCAAAAACCCTTTGCTAGCTGCCACCTGCCTCTAAACACTGCCTACAATAATTTGTAGATCAGGAGAAAGTATCTTTTAACTTTTGGATAGAAAGTGGATTTGGAAAAAAATGTCAAAAATAGTGGTTCAACCGGAGCCAAGTTTAGGATTTCTCTAGGTTTGCCTTTTGGAGCTGGCATTAACTGTGCAGATAATTCAGGTCCCAAAGATCTGTATGTAATCGCAGTGCAGGAAATAAAAAGGTCGTTTGAACAGGCTGTGTGCAGCAGGTTGAGGCAATATGTTTGTAGCGGCTGTAAAAAAAAGTCGAACCTGATAAAAGTAATGCTGGCTGTTGTGAATCGTCAACATAAGCCCTTTAGAAGGAAGGAGCATGGGCTTTATATGTTTTGAAGACAATGCTGAAGTGATTGTTAACAATAAAAATAGTTATTGTTATAGCTGAATTTTAATCCCGTTTTTCATCCTTTTTGGGTAGAGCAGGATACGGGAAGAGGGCTTGAACTTTGGACCACAATTTCTTAGTTTGGCACTTAACCACTACACCCGCAACTGTTAGTAATAAAGAAGGATAGAGATGAAAGGAAGGGCCATTATAGAACCAGTAGCTAAAGAATATGCTGATTTATGACCCATGCATCCAGTATTGCTTAAAAGCTAAAACCTAAAAACAAAAAATTTCAATAAAGCCCCTCAAAAAAATTTTATTTTTGGCAAAGTTACATTCGCAGGGTACAAGGTGGAGATAAATAGCTGATCGAGCTTAAAAAGAGCTTTTTAACTAGAAAAAAGACTTGTGTATTAACCCCAGGAAACTGGGCACAAAGTAGAAGAGAATAATAATATCAATTATAACATCAGTGAAGTAATGAAGTCTCTCCTCGAAACTGAGAGACTGGCAAGAGTACTTGGCCCAGAGAGGGTTTGGTGTGTACAGAAGATCGCGCTAATATACTCGGGCATATTATCAGGAAGGTGCACAAATCACTCGTTTCTGAGGGTGGTGGTTGCATATATCGGAAGCTTTACACTAGCCAATAATAACAATCGACGTGTCAGAAGAGATAATAATACTAATTGAAATGATAGCAATAAGGGTGTGGGTGGTAGTATCAATAATAACAACCCCAACAACAACAATAACAATAACAAAACTTGACTCTAATGAATTATTTGCTTACTCTGTAGAATTTCCTTCCAATAAGTTTGTTTAACGTCTTATTTAGATTTTAGGAGGGTCATTCCACGTCAAACGGACCAGGAGTCCCAGGTCGACCATCTCCAATTTTGTTTAAATTTTACAAGATTATTCCCTCAGGTATTGGATGAAAATCCCCAAAATTTCAATTCGAAATCTCTTCGGGTTCGTCTTCTATCAGCCTCTAAAAATAATGGGGCAGCTTCAATTTCAGGCTGAGCACTTAAAGGAGGTAGACGACTGGTGCATGACATGCAAAAGCGCAACTCCTTAAGTTGTACACTTAGTTTACAGCTAGCGAGTAAAGTTGCCGATTTTTGGCAGCTCCGCCCGAAATCGGAGCTGCCGTTTGACATGGAAGGACTCAGGAAAATTATCTTCACCAAAGAATGTAATGGAGTCAAACTGATTACGTTTGGTTTTACTAGAACACTGAATACGCTTGACTGAAATAATTTAAATTTATTCATCCTTTTGAGGTTTAGCTTATTGTGATAAGCTCTTTGTCACTTTTGAGGGCACCACACCAATTTAAGATTTTGCCGAAAGGCTTTTTCATACAAATGGCCCTCGCCTCACCAGACAGGTAGAGGAAAAATATTTTAATGTCGCCCCAAACGGTGCTTAAACGTAAACAAATTTTAATATTGCTTTGACGTCTCGCCTCTGTTTCTGTTTTTAATATTAATATTAATCTTCTTTTTCTTTACAATACAGTACTTTGTAACGCCAAAAACTAAAGGAAGTGAAAAAAATTTTTTTTTATTCTTTCCATTTCTCCTGTTTTATATCTTTAGGATTGCCACTCCAAGAGTGGAAAAAATGAATGAATGAATTTCCTTTTCCTTTCTTCCTTTCGCTAGATTACCTCCGTTTTAGTCCCTTTTCCATTGCAAGCAAAGCAAAATTTTCCTTTCCTGTCTACCTTTCACCGTTTCGCCATTATGAATTTGAATAGACTTTCTTTTAAATACATTTTTCAAATTTATGTAATCATAATTATCTACAAACTTTTGCTTAAAATTTGGGTTTTCTCTGTCGTCGTTTAAGTAATTTGCTTCAGAAAACAGAAGAGGGTTGTAGGAAAAGAGTAAGGTGGATGCTTTTTGTCTGCTGTCGTTTTTTAGGTCGTGTGTTTTATGTTCTGACATGTTGAGACGGGTTTTCTTCAGGCAAGTCGTGTGTTTAGACTTGTCAATTATGTCGAATTGGTTATTTTATTGCAATGATTCATCCAGTTCAAGTTTTTGAAGAAGAGGGCAAAATAGCACCATAGGTCTGCCGGGTTAATAGAATAGCATTGTAAGGTAACCCATCCGGACAAAGTTTTACGAATTTTTAAGGAAAATGGTTTTATCGGCACAATACGCCAGCCAAATGGGTCATGCAATAAAATAACGGTTGTCAAAGCCCTTTTGGGGTATACGTACTTTCAAGAATGAATCGATAAATAATTCGGAAATCTGGAATCAAAAGAGTTGTTTCTATAACAACCCTACCACACTTTCATCACCACTGAGTGTGACTCAGGGGCTAGAGAGGAATTGGCTCTTGCAACCTCAAAATCACCGTCATAGGTGATTCACAAAAAGAATTCCTGAGAGAGCATTTCACTATTCAGAAATTCAAACATCGTGTCTGCAGTCAGGTTTCTCTGAAAGCTTACAAAAAAATTGTTATTGAATAAGACCGGTCTAAAAAATTGGGTTGCACAACTTAACAACCAGTTGCATAATATAAAAAATGAAACAAAGCCCCAGTAAAGGCATTAGATTGGGTTAATGAAGCAAAGTACACACGCACGGAAATTCGCAAAAGCTTGAACAAAGTACACAATTTTTTGTTCACGGAAAACATACCTCAAACACTAATTCTCTTCCTTTTCCAGCCTCTTCATCCTATTCAGAGTAGAGCCTTAATAAATGAATTCATTTCATAATTCAAACGAAACGAATTTCCTTCGATTCTTATGATTAGCTTCATTTTCACTGGCTGGTGATTAATGACTGTGGTCTGACCTTTCAATTCTCTCGGTTTTATTCCCGAAAATCCCATTTTTAAACCAACCTCAAAGTTTTGCCCCCAAATTTTGCGAGGGTATTTTCTTCGTTATCCGGTATTTTCCTGCGGTTTCTTTGCGTTTTACCCTTTTTAGATTTAAAATTTTATTCGTGATTGGAAATTTTTTTTCCCGTCTTCGTCTTTCTCCTTTCTCCTTTTCCTATGATCACATTCTTCGGCAGTGAAGCCTTCAAAATTTTCAAAACGTGGAATATTTGATTTATGTATTGAAGAAAAATTGGTAAGGCATTATTAATCCGAGAGTGAGAGTGTTTTTCTATTCTGCGGACGTACTGTGGAATTCCCGAGGAAAAGGAATGAAGGAATGAGAATTGTTTAAATTTTTAATATTGAACAAATACTGGGAATGGGCGCCTTTCATCAAATTAAAAAAATTTTAGCCTTTTGCCTGGGAATGATTTTTTTTTTTCGCGGTAAGAAATCTTTTTTATCCTTCTTTCTTCATTCTTCTGGTGAGATTTATACACAGGTTTCAAAATGGAAATAAATTTTAGGAAATGTAAGCCAGAAGATGTTCACAGTAGTTAAATGTTCTGCTATTGTCTAGGTCCATGACTGCTGGCGAAGAACTTCGTTTCGTTAAATAATAAGAAACCCAAAGTCAGAGTTTAACTCTATGTCATGAGGGAGTTCACAGTTAGTCACGGACGCCAAAAATCTCTAGAAATGGTACTGTCATTGTATATATTAGGTCCTTGAATAAGTTTTTGACGTTTCTTTGTAGACGACAGTAGCAATACTCTGTGTATGAAATTTCGGAGAATAACTTACATACAAGTACTGTATCTAACCAAGAATTTGAGTGTATGGTTGTTCATTTTAGTGCAGGCAAAGTATTTTTAGATCTGAAAATATTTACTTTTGTGTCAAAAAAAAGTGTTTTGCGGGTAATTTTATTTTATCAAAGAAAATCTGCAGCTGAAGTTCTAAAAGAAAAACGGCCGCTATACGAACACAGACACAACAAAGTGATTTTGTTATACGACAACTATCGTCTTCATGTTGGAAAACCAGTGAAAGCTTGAATAGGTAGTTCTATTCACCTAACATATGGGGTTTGAGTCCTCTATGCCAAAGGTTTCGGGAAGTGCCGAAGACTCGATCGCCACTTAAACCGAGAGTGAAGAAGAAAAGTTTCGCGAATGGTAAACCATCCACGGCTGATACAAGAATTGGTAGTTCTCCCTACCATCCGCTCCCAACCAAAATCATTCAGAGGCCATTTATTTTTATTCTCATAGCCCTTTCAGATTTTCACCTTTTCCGTTTGATGGTATACGGACTAGCTAATCAGCACCTTCATCTTTACGAAGGAGCTGAAAAATGCATCGATTTTAGGATAGCCTCAAAAGACACGTCGTTTTTCTGATACTAAATTCTTATACTCTCAGAATTTGGTCTCTAGTGATGAACAGTACTTCAAACGAAATGCTCTTTTGAAAGTTTTTACGAAAACGAAACGAAATGCTCGGAAATTTTAAATAAAGATTTCATTTTGTAAAAAAACGCCCAAAACTCATTCCATGACCTAATGTAATTATATTTTATTTACTGTCGTTCTGTATCCAAACTGTATAAACGGCTACAAATTAAATAACAGCGGACATAAATTGAAAAGAAAAATAGAAAGAAAAAAGAGGAAAGAATGAAAAACGAAAATTCCCTTTACATACACACCAATAACACGTCCACTGATAACATGTTTTGAAGGCGAGAATCGTTTTGAAATCCCACAGATTCTTGCTTTTAATTTATTGGTCCTTGTAAATTTTCCTTCCAGTTTTGCCACCTTAACAGAAATGTTTCAGAAGAAAAAGTTCACGCTCTAATACTCACGGGGTTAGCAAACTTGCTAACCCCTAAACTACACTAAACCACCATTTTTTATCGGTTGTCTCCACCTTTCTTATTCGACACACCTATTTCTTCCTCTCTGTTTCATTTTTGGGTCTTCCTCTACATCTCATACATATTTCATCAAATGAAATCTCACTTCTACGACTTCCAATTTTTTTTTCATTTCTACACAACATGATTTTGTTTCTTTCCTTTCTCTTCTTTCCCCCTTCCCCCACCGCTTTCTCTTTTTCTATGTTTGCATGAATGCGAATTTTACTTTCTTGCGAATCCCTTTTATCATATCATAAACATAACATTTGAATGGGAAAACCTTTACTGGTAGACTCTTTAGGGGAAATTTGACAAATGGTAGATTTCCATGTTAAGGTGCTTTTCTTGGGAATAGATTTATATGGCACCCATAAACATTCTGAGACGAATTCGTTGTTAGAGGTCAACGATCGGTCAGATTGCTATAGTCGAAAATTTTGTGACATCAACCGAAGTCTAGTGCTTGTTTCTTGAATATTAAAAAGACCCTTTGAGAAGGATAAAAAGCTACCTTTTGTAGTGAATATAATCTTGAGTCAGTAGACTGAATGCCTTGAATCTTGTTGCAACTGGATGAGTCACATCATAGATCAAACGAATAGCTTTTTTTTGCTACTACTTGTCTCTAAGCGGAATAGACCAGTGTCTCAGCTTCAGTATTGGATAAACAAATATGACTGGAAGTACAGTCTGAAGGGTGGGATAAGAAATAGAAGAAAGAAAGAGAAGAGAAAATATAGAAGCAAAAATAGAAGAGAGAATGGAAGAGATAAAAAGATAATGAGAGAATGATATACAATGAAATAAGAAAAAAAGGAGGAAGAAAAGAAAACGGAGTAGAGAGGAAAGTAGTAAAACGTAAAACTAAATTAGTGTTCCAGACACCCAAACGAAATAAGCTTCATCAGCAGTAGAGCAATCAAGTACATTGCCTATATTTCGAGCACTGAGGACAAGATAATAACAAAAAGAAAGTTCAGACAGTTAAACTAAACTCAACAATAGAAGAAGCAGAAGACCGAGCCTTCCCAAAAACTATCGTGAGCAAGGCGAGAGTCCTCGACGAACCGTTAAGACGTTCTTGATTGATTGATTGATTGATTGATTGATGGTACGAAATCAAATAATTTTTTTAAATTTTAAAAAAGGATTCTCATCTTGAAATAGAAAAGCTCAAACGAAAGTTTAAGAAATTTTTTGTTTTAATTAAAATTGAATTCCTTTCGTGAAAACTGAATAGAGATAAAATTTAAGCCTAGAAAGCTTTTCTAAAGCTCACAATACTTTGTGAAGGTTTAAAGAAATGTAATTCCAAATTTTCGAATCAGAATTAACGGGACCTAAAGGAAGTCGCCTCGGTGGATGTTTCCGTCTAACAAGGTTCTTAATTTGGCAGTAGACACTAGCGAATTAAGGTAAGCTTAAGTCAAAAAACAAGTCAGTGGCAAGTCCAATAAATTAAGTTTCTCTTTGGCTCAATGCCTAATAGATATCTCTTGTTTAATCATTTAAAATGGGAGTTTGGATAAAGACAGCCAGACAAGACTTGATGATGATGATGATTATGGAAATGTAGGCCTTTGAGGCCTTTTGCGCCTTCTCAAATTCTAGTACGTTCATAGATAATAAGTATTTTTACACCTCTAGGGCGCAAAAGACTCGGTTGAGGACTATTTTCTTTGCTGCAGTCAAAGTTATTCTTGCTACACCCAGTTTTAATTCAACTATTCGCCTCCATGTCTTCCTTGGTCTTCCTCTTCTTTGGCTCCCTTGTCGAGGACTTGCTTTGAGATCTGGTCCTGTCCTCGGCGAAAAGTGTACCCAATATACCTCCATTTCCTAGCTCATCCGCATTTTCACGGGTTTCTAGTGAATTTGAAGTCATAGTTCTTCGCCGGAGATGATATTGGGCCTCCTTACTCCCACGGTTACTCTTAGGAACCTGTACACTGTGGTTTGGATCCTGCGAGTTAAGTCCTCTGTCACCTTCCACGTCTTGACAGTTGACTCAAAGGTCCTTAGCTAAAGCTTCTTCGATCTCCAAATGAGACACAGTAAAGCAAATGCCGCATTGGCTACAAGGTTTTGGCATTAGCCTGTCTATTTGTTGTGATTCTAAACGCTTTTGATGAGAATTTTCATGACTGTCTTTGGACAAAAATTGTAGAAAATGTTCAAAAAATCTGAACAACTGACTTGGAACGGATGGAGCTTAAAACTGTAGAGACTGATTTTTTTTTTGAAAAATTTAAAAATAAAATGTAAATAAGATAACTACAACGTTGGCATTACTTCATAAAATATCACGCTTATTGTGTGGTTGAATAATTCACGAAGAGCCGAATAATAAAGAAAAGTCAAAAAAATATTAACAATTCCAAACGTACACGCATCTGGTCGGGTAGCACATATTGTCGAAGAATTTTTGACTTCCACCAAACACATAGTCTCAGTCCATTTTTTAAATTGAGTTTCCCAATTCCCTTTATTTTTATTCTTCAAATTTCAACAAGATGACAGAAATTTAACCTTTAGGTTATAAAAAGGGCAGATCAATTGTTTCTGGGTGCTTTTAGAACAAATATTTATTTAACAAAAGAATTCAGTCGGATATGAAATCAAGCTTATAGTTTAATATAAAAAGCGTCAAATTAATGTGATAATATTATAATATTACTATTTATTTGTTTGACGCTTTTTTTGGTTCTCTCGTTTGATCGCTAACTGTAGACATACTGACCAGCAAATGAACTAAAACAAATATGATCTATGTTATTATTAACTGTAAATGGATTAACTGATTGACAGATATGAATTTAATTTAAAACACTGTATTTTGTACGAATTCCAGTACGAATGAAATGATACAGAAGGTGTTCGAAAGTACAGTTTCTGATAACACTTGCAAAAGATGATTCGAGAAATTTCGTTTGGGTGGGTGATTTTGACCTTTTTTATGGTCAAGTTCTGGGCGACCATCTTTAATCGGCGACTGTACTGTCACGATCATGTTTGGGTAAAACCCTTTTTGACAATACAGACCGACTTCTTCACAAAAAGCTATTGTGAGACTGTCGAGTCCATGGGTCGATCGTCGATATTAGATTATTGATTCATCACTGAAACACAATTTAACAAAATGTTTTTACATGTTAACAATACACACACAGTTTTCAACTGAAACTTGTCTGAATCTTCAACAAAGAGTTATCCTAACTTTCCTGTAAATTTGACACAAACCGTCAATTGTAGCCAGACATAACTGTTTGGAGACCCAAGTAATCTTAGATTTCCTCCAAATCAACAACTAAGCTATGATGACAAAACGAGGATTAGTTGGAAGGAAGAACAAGTTTCTCATTCATTCCAGAGAAAAATATTTTTATTAATATTTTTTCAACATTATTTATGCTCTAAAAAAATTTAATAAATTGATAGTAAGGGAGACAGACGACTTTGATCTTGTTTATGGGGTCTAAAATTACTCGGAAATAGCGAAAAAGTTACACGAAGATCGTTTACTGGCAGCATCCATTAAACGAATTACAAGTTCAGTGGTTTTCCTAATTTATAAACGAAAGCAACCACCAAAATGAAAGTCTCTCTTTGGTAGAGGGATATGGTAAAACGAAAGCACAACTTGAAAATTTCATTTAAAGACGAGCTTTTGTTCAAATTATAAAAAGACAAAAGAAAAGAAAAATAAGGCGTTGGAAAAGAAGCAGTAAAGGATGAGAGAGACAGAGACTGAAGTAAGGAAGGAAAGTCTAGAAAAAAGAAGAGAAAGTGAAGAGAGAGATGGGAAAGGAGGGGCAGTATTTCTTATATTAAATCAAGTATTCGGTTAAATATTATTAATATTGTTTTTATACTTTTAATTGATATTCAAATGAGAAAATTTAGAACAATGAACTAATTATGCCTTAATTATCAGGAGACCTATTTCGTTTTTCTTTTTATTTTGCCCAAAAACTTGTCTTTGTCATTGTCTACAATAAAAAGAGAAGGAATCACTATTTCGCTTGGTAAGAGAGTTAGCCTTTGTGATACTGATCATAAGGGAGAGCTACTGACAAGAGGCAGAACAAAACAATTGTCGACTTACATAGCAAAGAGCTAAGGTTTCTTTGACCTCTCATATTCTGAGGGTTAACACAAAATTTCTTAATGTTTCAGTTGGGTTATAGTTAAATATTGATCAGAGCAAAGAAATTTTACTCTAGGACACTTCAACCTGAAACCTTTGTGTTTTGAATAATTTTTAATACAAAGACGTGTGTCACGGTGGGTCAATTATCAGCACTCGGACTTATTCCTCACTGATCCAGAGCTTGATCAAAAATTCACTGCCTCAAACACCACACTGTAGCTCAACTAAAAATTCCTTGAAGGTTGTAACTTGCCTAAATTTCCGCGGAACACTTTCTTTCAATATAACCCGAAATATTAAAAAGCGCGAGGGACACAATTTTAATCTATAAAGCACCACTCGTTATAGTTATTTAGTTATAAGTATAACACGGGAGGAGGATTTGAACTCACGACTGTAACTTTTTAGTCTGGCACTTAACCACTACACCACATATTCCCCGCATAAGGAATCACTTGTCTGAAAAGAACATTTAAAAAGTAGAATCGACGTTTTGCCAACTTAGGACTGTTGGCATCATCCAAGTCAAGATATGAATGATAAACCCAAAAAGGTTTTTTTTGCATAATAAAAATGATACACAACGGCCGCAGAACTATTAACCGGAATTATTATAATTTTTCAGGTACTTTTGAAAAACTTTCTAAATTTCTTTTCCTGTCCTCATGTCCCAGCCAAAACAACCAAGAAGACACTTCTTAAATTAGTTTCTCCCTCATTTGACTACAAGACTGGGCAAAAAGGGAAATGTTTCGAAACAAAGAAACTTCTGAGAAATTCATTACTTTCCGCTGGTCCCATAGGCACTAAACATGAGAAGACAATTTTCCGAGTAATTTACCACAAATTAACAACTTTTAATCATCCTACTTCGTTTCCCGCCCTTCTCGAATCAAATTTCTTCAATTTTTTCCTCTTCTAACATTAACGTTTGCCCTTTTCCTCATCCCCAACATCAAGCAAAAATTCGCTTTCTTTAAATGAAAAATTTGTGAGAACTTTTTAAACTGCAATAAAAAAAGAGGAAGCCAAATGACGAATGGGGGCAAATGGAAAATGAGGAACCTTGAAAAAAGTAGATAAGAACCGATTTTCGACTGAAGCAAGAAGCAGAAATTGAATTAATCATCTGTCATTACCAGAGCAGAAAACACTCGAAATTTGCCGCCCTTCTAAAGGCTCCGAATCCATTCCGAGGTGGTTCTACCACCAATTCTTCGATCAATCTTCGAAAACGTCATCTAAATTTAAAAAGAAGGCGGCGAGTAGAGAACGAGGAAAAGCCACGTGAGTGACAAGCCCTCGGCAAAATAGGACCAGAAAGAGCTTTCTTCACTTTCGAGGCGTCTAAGTAGAAGGAAAAGCAAAAAAAGGTGGTGAACGCACCCGGAAAAAAATTTTTAATTTTCCGGACGTCCTTTTCATTTTGAAATGCAAATTTTCAAGGCCCCAATATCCCTGAATTTCGGTTTTTCGGTGGTTGCTCCTCTTTTTTCGTGGTTGGAAGCTTTTTAATTATGTTTGGAAAGGGCAAAAAAGGTCAAATTGGGACTGAACTCAGGAAACCAAGGCCTTGGATTGAAATAATCTCGTGAAAGTTGTTTAGTTTGATTTCTCTTTGTAATCTATGCAAAATCGAAAAGAAATTGTTTACGATATGTTTACGACACATACTGTACAGGATTTCCATCCTCCGTTTCCATCCAACCTCCATAGCTTGATGGAGCTTACGATATATTTCATCTCGAAGCGTTCGTATTTGGTCCTTCTTTTCCAGAAGTCATCTTCCTTGGTCGGTCCTAAGGTTTGTTAAACTTTGAATGAGTCAATTTGTGTAAACCAACGTTTTTGAGGTTATCATGAAGCCAAAATTTTGAAATACTGATGATAAAGAAGAAAGATAGTTTGAAGTTAGTTACGAGGTTACAAAGAATCCAGAAATGATGGAAATGTAAAGATATTTATAAACGGTTGTTAACTTGATACAATTTCTTTGTTTTAGGTAAGACCCAGTGGAAGAGGAATTGTCCAAAGTATAAACGAATGACACATGTCTTGAATGTCGCAAGATAGGTAAAATTATATATTTTATTTATTTATTTGACATGCACTTCTGTGCCTATGAAAACTCTATACAATACGTATCAATACTCATTTCTACATAGAATATTTTAATAATACACCACCACCTATGTAACTTGCTCTCATATACTGAACATAAAGCACTTAGCTATACACTTTTGTCTTAACACTACCTTAAAATCTTCACCACTCCCATAAAGCAGGATGGGAATGCAGCTACCTTCAGCGGACATCCCCTCCTTTATAATCTCCCTGGCATTGACAAAACCTTCCTTTGCTTTCCGGAGTTGCACAGTTTACACCCACAAATGCACTCGAGATGCAATACCAGCTTGAATGAGGCCAGAATTATTCGCTTCTCTCCATATACCTTTTCCAAGTACGGGACATCATCATCCTCTTGAGGCAGTTTCTTGAAGAAACTCAGGGTGGTCCTGTTTTGGATTCTCCACCGCCATTCTGCTTCTAAGATGATTCCTTCTCTCATAACTTTGTATTTGATTTTATTTTGAATGACTTACACAGAGCACAGTTTATTCAACCTCTCCATACCTTTACTGGAAAACGTACCTTTGAAACCGTACCATAATTATCTTGAGTAATCACTTAACTATCTTAGGTTGGTTAATTAATTAACGTTCGCTTAGCGTTTGATTTTATTAAATGTTTACTTAATCCTAAACAATGAGTGCACAAAATTAAGACGTTTAAATTGTCTCTTAACTCGTTTTATTGATTACAAATCTTATTTTAATTTAACAAAGAGAAGAGCTATTAATTATACAACGGCGTTGCTACCGTTAAATTCTCGCTCTAGCGGAAATGAAGGAACAAGACGCTTTCATTTTCCGGCGAAAATGGTGAATAACCTTAAATCTGGGCTGCGTGTGACATTTTCAAAAGAGAGAGAGGCGGAAATACAGTGATATGTAAAATTTCGAGCTTTCAGATGTTCAGAAACAATTTTTGTTTTATTCTGTAATTTGTGCTGGTGCAGGAAAATTATACACTCGTATAAGTAGAATTTAATAAAGCTTTGGATTATTCGTCAGAATTTTTTTGTTGAATATTAGTTCTGAATTTTACGTCGTTTACAACATAGAACTATATAATTAAGATTTTGTATGGTTTAGGTTATTAAGAAAATCGATAACCCAGAATCCGACAGAATCACATACCACGGAAAGACAAACAATAAAATGATCGAGTCTTACACAATTCAAAACCCTCACCTCATTTTTCCTCCGTCTTTCTCTTCCGTCTTCTTCTTCTTCTTCTTCTATACAATTTAATAATCAATCATCCATTTAGAAATTTCCCGGAGCAAAGAGGAAGACACTTTTTTTTATATCAATTACGGTTTCAATCGAGTGAACATTTTTCCGAAGAAAGAATTTCCGTCTCCTAAATATACTTCGTCAAAAATGAGGAAAACCTAAGAATGAAGAAAAGATAATGTGAGTTTAAACAAAATTAAGGAAAAGAAAGTTTTGGGAAAATTGTTTATTCGTCAATTGTTCTGACTTTGATTGACCTGGAAAACTTTAATTTTTCTTCTCGCAGATTTTCGCCATACATTTTTTTTTGGTTATAAATTTTGATCTTAGCGAAACTTTTCTTCACCTGGCTTCTGTTATAGCAAGAATGGCCCCGGTTAGAAAGAACCAGGTCAATAAGGATTCACCTAAGCCAAGAAACCGTTGCCTATTTACATTTTCCACTGTAGTAACTAATATGTATATATTAGTCAATATAAATTATATGTTTCAAAAAGCCAAGAAACCAGGGCCAATAATTAGCTGACTAAAGACTTTGCTTCCTATAAACTGTAAGAAATTTGAAAATCCAAAAGTCAGTTAGTGGGAGAGTCAATAACTAGTCAGTCAATCTTAAACACGCAGTCTCAGTCAAGTTAGTCAATAATCATGAGAGATGGACATCACACAATCTTTATCAGTATTACTATTATTATTACCTATGTAATAATTTATTTTAGTCATTATATATACTGTATTTCAAGAGAAACTCTCCTATCCTTCTGGGTTAAGCGGGAGGAGAAAATTAAAAATAAAACTTTTCGAAAAGCCACTCTGTGTAAAACATTCCCCACGCTACAACAGCTTCCTACATTCGTACATCACTGTTGTCTTACAAAATACTTAAAATGTTTCTTACCTATAATATGGAGTCTTAATTACAGCGGCTCACAGTGAAAATGGTACAAAGGACTTAGGATTTTTCCAAAACGTTCCTCCTTTGCCCTCCTTCACACAATATTTTGCTCATCCGATCAAAAATTTAAATTTGAACTCGTGTGCAAATAACAGAATCTCAAAAGCTCGGCTCCTCTATAAATTTTTCTTTTTTTGAAAACCTAAAGTTAAAAGGACGTCACGCCTGCTTCCTCAAAATTAGAAGGAAAAAATTTAGCAAGACACTTGCTAAAATTTATGAACAGAAAACGGGATGAATTGAGATAATGTTTGAAACTTTTACGAGATTAGGCGTGTGGTTGTAGTAAATATTTCAAGACCGCAAATCCTGCAGACTGTTGCACGAAGATATTTGATAAATCGCATACAAAGCTGAGTTTCCACGGGAAATTTTTGTGAAAAACCTAAGAGAGAAAAAGCGAGAGGAAAAAGAAACATCTTCTGTATCTAATCTTAAAGCAAAAGACGACCTCAAAGCCGATGTCAGATATTCTCATGTTCGTTTGAAGAGCCTAAGCCGCAGACCCATGACTACGCTTCTGTTTCTCGTCAACGCTTTCTCTTGAAAATTTATAATTCTAGACGGGGAGCTTTTCCCTACCTGGGAAACTTCGTTTCTTTTGTAAGGTTTTTATTATTTTAATTTTTATTACAAAAAAAGAACAAGAATAAAGAATGCGACGACGAGAGAGCGGAAAATATAAAAAAAAAGAAGAAAAAATTTTTTTCTCATCCTTTCGCGTTAAGTGACAGCATTAAAGTTTTTTCTTTCTCTTCTTTTCTTTCTTCTCTCATCTTTTTTTCTTTTTTTGCAAATTATACTTCACTTTTAATAAGAATCCAAACTTGACTGTTTTTTCAAGCCCTTACCTTTAATTCCAAATTAAAAGTATGTTGACATAAAATTATGGAAGACAAGAAAAATTGTCGGAGCTAGATTAACACTAAACAAAATTTATTTTTAAATTTCCATGAAGTGTAACATTATTCATACTTATTTTCACCAAATTTAAATTAAAAAAACATTCAGAGCCAGAATATAAAATAGGGGATCCGACGTTATAGAACTTTTTTAGATTTATGTGAATTTTTTTTCTTGGTATTGGATTGCTACGAGAGTTCTTTTTTACCAAACTTGTCTCCAACTTCGAGAGGAAAAATCCGAGAGCATGAAGGAGTACTGGCGCAAATTAAAAAAGGAATCACTAAAAGAGGAAAACAAAGTAAAAACGACAACAATGTTTGGACAGATTTGGCTCAATGCAGTTCCTCGGCTGGCCGAAAATGAAAGAAATAGAAAAACCGGAGGAGTAGAAGATGAGATTTTGTTTTTCTCTCTTAACAGAGGATTTGATTCTACTTTCTCACATCCAATTTCGCACTTAAGCACTGATATTCAAGATGTTATATAGCAACATTTGCTTTCAAAACGATTGATTCTGAGTCATCAGACCTATGAAATTCAGGTATGGGGCTCCTCAGCCAACTCCATCAGGAAAATTCTACATCGATTCCAGTCAAAAACTCTACTAACCGCGGTAAACGATCCAAGGTTCAATTGTAAAAATCTTGTGATTCCCACTGTAAAGGAGGAAACCGACAGATTCTTTCTCAGTACTCGTCTCAAATGATCGTCCATCCCGATCCTTTTGCATCATCCCTTTTTGACGATTTACACCACCTACGACGTCTCAAGATACCTGAAAACTAGACTCCATCACACGCTTCCCATTGTGTTATCTCTCTAGTCCTTTCCACCTTTCTTCTTTTCATGCTCTTATCTTATTCCTATCACTTTCTACCAGTTATAATAACTCTTTACTATTACTCTTGACTATTTCTGCTACCCTACTCGACTACTCCAACTATCCTATCCCTGGGGTTCAGACACTGGTCTGTTCCCTGGATATAAAGTCCCTTGAAAACCAGACCAACTACTTAATATTTCGCTTAGAGACAGATGACAAATGAAAGCACGAGAAGAAAAAAAGATTCTGTGTCACAGTTTTTGATGGTACCTTATCAGTTATGGAAAGTCAAAAGAACTTTTGGCGTATTTTGCTATCGAAAAGGTATAATTCAGGAAAAGAAAAAATCTGCGAAGAGGATTTTGTTATTCTTTTCAATTTTTGAACTCTTGTTTAAACATTCTACCATGAAGGAAAATGCAATTTCTTTACTTGAATCGATGGGTTTTGAGGAATAAATCGGTTCAGAATGCAGCGTTATGTGCTAACGTAAAAGATTTTCCGTTAACGGTTCAAAGAACTTGAACTTGTTTAAAGAGACAAGTTACTGAGGCGTGGGAAATGTTCCCAATGAGCACTGGTATGGATTCAACTGAAGGTTTGAAAAAGTCACGGTGGTGTAAGCTCCTTCTCTAACCTCAAAAAAATTCCTTTTAAACCTGAAAAACTCCTCACGAAAATACGTTGACAGTTTATTTCGGATTTTGGCGGGTGTTTCAAAGAAATAGTCTAAAAAAGTTATACAATATAAGAAGATGTTGTGTATTAAATTTAAAGGTTGTCGTTTTTGAGACAAAAAGGAAATTTTTACATTATTTAGCCCATTTTATATTTACATTTGAGAATCACCTTTGAACACAAAAGCCAACTTAATAAAGGAACTCGTTCCTCGTTGACCTATAAACCAAATTATTCGTGGACGTTCAAATGGAAAAGTTCTCTCCCTTCGTTCTTGTGTCTCTTCTTCATTTTCCAAGACAAACTTTTGTTTTGTGTTTTACCTTGTAGGGATTTTACCATGTTCGAGGCAGACCGTTTACGTTTTAACAAGGTTTGAAGTATTCGTCAAATGATTTCTTCAAAAGTAATTTCAGATTCAAAGGAACCTTGGAAATTCCATCTCTCTGTTCTTTACTCCTCTGTCGTTTCGTTTTCTTTCTTTGTTATTATATTATAAAAAATATCACCTTTATTTCTGTGAATGTTCTTTAATTTTCTTTGTTAATTGAAATTATTAAATGTTCGTCCTGTTCCTCTGATTCCGTTCTTGACAATACTGTCGTGCGACTAAGACCAGTAACCTTAGGTTGATAGGCTGGTGAGCAAAATAGTGAATCCCAGCCTAAGTCTAAAAGTCTAAATGCTTTAGCTAAGTAAGCGAATGGTTACAAAAATGTATAAGAAGCCGAGGTTTCGTTAGGTAAATATGGTTTAAGCAATTTGCTAACATTCTACCAGCTTATACTTTTTTTTTACCATTGGGTTTGGTTCCACTTCTGCTTTTTGTATTTTCGAGTTTTGGTTCGAAGGTTTCGAAATGAATTTCGCTTCTATTCAAAATTCACTGACATATTTTAAAAAACGTACAAAATATCTTTTAACTTTGCGCAGTCTAAATCTAACTTAGAACTGCCCATCAAGTTTCTCGAAGATAATTTTTATGTTGGAAGTTAACACGACAACCTCGTGGAGTTTCTAGGCGATGGAAATTACAACTACTCTCTTCAAGTTCTTTGGCGGTGATATTTACATTGCAACAACCCAGAGGAATCAAAAATGAATGTCCATTCGTAAAAATCATGGCCGTCACATAACAAAGCGTTTCTAGACAGTAACCAGATATCTTGATTTCGGTGCGGGCTGTTCTCGTTCTCGAAATGTGGCCAATGTACTCCATGGCTCTTCGTTTAGTTATTCGTTTGTGTGATCCATCCAAAGACTTAGGAATTTTAAAGGAAAATGTTCATGACACAATAAGCCGACCGGATGGTTCATTCATGAGATAACAGTTTGTCAAACCTTTTTTGGGGTGTCAACACCAGCATGAATGAATCAGTAAACCAGTCCCAAATCAGGAATCAGTTGAGTTGCCTAATAATCTTACCATCACCTTCATCACCAGTAAGGGTGATATACGAGCTTGAGAGGAATTGGTTCTTGAAAGCTCACCTCATCATCTCTGTCGTAGGTAAAGCACGAGAATCAATCCTAACAAAGCGTTTTCTCAATTCGGAAATCAGATGAATCGTTAAATGATTCGCGTTCGGAATTTCGATCTGAGAAAACCCTTCGCTAAAACTGATTCTCCTGAGTTCACCTATGGCAGTGAAGGGCAAGGTGAGGGAGTGTTGCAGATTAAGAACTCCTCTGATTACCAATTTCAGAGTGTTTTATTAATTCAAACCGGCCAGCACTTATACTCTGAGAAGGGTTGACAGAACAGTTACTTTTTTATGACTCATCCAGTCAGCCTATTGTGTGAATTCAACATTTTTCTCTAAACACTTTTATCTCTGTTCGGATGTATTACCTTACAATAAGATAATTCATTCAGGTACCAAAAAAAGAACAAATTCAGACTCCAAATCTGTCTAATTGGTCGAGGGCCTGAAATTGAACAAACCATCAAAACTACGAATTTTATTTATTCAAGGACACTCAAAAAATTTACTCAAGACACTCCCAACGCTTTGGTGTCACTAATATTGGTTTTTACTAATCTTCTACAGAAAGTTTCCAAGCTTAATTAGTACTCAACGGTTACGATAAATTAAAATTCGATGACTCCTTTCAATTTTTTGGAAATCCAACCCAAAGATGATGAAAATTACGACTTTGAGTTCCGCTTCTTGCTCGTGAGCAAAAGCTTCAAACACAAACTTGATTTAGAGGCAACAAACCTAATCGATTACGACCTTGTCATCTCATCTTTTAACTTGGTTTTCTTAATTTTAAACCCTCAGAAATAAGACAACACTATGTGTAAGGTGTTCTTAAAGTTTCTGACGATCCAAATTCATACCAAATTCAAAATTTCTTGCTTATGAAAAAAACAGTTTTCATTTGTTAAGACGATAATATTTTCTTTGAAAGTTCTCGGCTAACTCTCTACTATTCCATTTATTGGTTAGTTTCAGATTAGAATTTGATATTAACAGCTTTTAACGAGGATCTTTCATTGTCTTTGAAGTAGAACTCAAGATAATGTCAGGCTTCAGTCAATCAAGGGTGGGTTAACAGTCCATCCAGGATTTTGTTTTCTTCCAACGAGTTCGGTCTCTGCTTCTTTTGTTTTTGAAAATGGTTCGACTAGTTGATGGTCTTTTCTGGTATTTATTAGTTAGACATCAAGTTCTCAGTTGGTCTTGTACCCAGAGAGACATTGAATCTTCTTCAACGGCCAAGACTGTTCCCGTTCCTTCAAATGTGGCCAGTCCACTCGTGATGAAGCTTATTGCTTTCGTATAACTGATAGAACCAATAATCTGAAAAAAATGATTTAGTTCTTCGTTTGGTTTCATTTCATATGTACCATGGTGTTTGATCCCAAAAAATTTTTTAAAGACTTTTATGTGACACGACTACTAATTTGTAATGTACAGTATATTGGAAGCGATTCACTCGTTTTTCTTCCTATATAGAGTTAGGAATCAAACCACACATATCAGCCAAGGTAGGCACTCACTCTTCATATTATCAGAATACATCTTTTCCCATCTTTTCTTTAACAGAAAAACCCTTGAAGCCTGGTACCTTCCTGGGGTTTGGAGGAAGAGGAGGTCCTTGAACAGTCATCCACAACCTTCTCCAAATTCGGTGACTATCAAAGTCTCATCACCAACGATTCGATGATCCAAGTTGTTACCTCCCAGAGGTACTGTGTGTTGTGATGCAGTGGTAACATTGCTTTTAGGTCAGCATTTGAATCACAATTGAAATTTGAATAGCCTTTATTTTCCTTTACCTTCACTTCCCCCTCCCCTTTCACCTCCACTTAAAAAAATCGCTGAAAAGTTCTTAATTATGCAAAGACATTTATTTATTATTTACAAGGGAAAACCATAAAAATTTTTATGGCCAACGTTTACCTAATGACATTCGCTTGAAACCCTTTTCTCATGAAAAATAACTTACTATGATTTTTTTTTGCTGACAATGATTTCCATTCGAATAATGAAAGATTATATTTTATCTAAGACCACGTTTTTTTGTTTCCTCTTACCTTTTTTCCTTTTCTTTTTTTCCTTCCGCCGCCGCATTTCTCGTCTTTGCTTTTAGCAAAACTACAAAAGACACATCTTGTTTAAATTTAACGGATGGTTATATTGTTTTCGACTTATTGCAAATGACATTTCTACATGAGTTCTCCGTCCTTCTCTACCGTTTTTAGAATTATTTTTGGTTTTTTGCCTGTTGTCTCTTTGTCTATCTTTAGAACAATGGCAACATCCCCCTCTTCCCTCGTTCAGGGATTTCGACTCTGCTTTGAAACGTGCGATTTCGGGTAATGATAAAGCCCGTTGAAACGGATGATATGCTTTCGTTTGAATGATTTGGAGCCCCATTGTCTTGTAAATCTTATTATGAAGGTTTGTTGTAAAACATTTAGAATTAGAAGGGATTTCATTTAGAAGTCCTACTATTTAAATTTTTGTTTTGTTTGTCCAGTCATCTTATCGGCTTTTTTTCTTTTTTAAATTTTAAATCCATTGACTAACAATTGTTTTTCACACTTTTAAATAAAGCGTAGTTTTCAATTCCTCCGGTCTTTCTTTCGAACTAATTTTCCTTTTTTTGTCCCTTTTAATTTTCCTTTGTCCAATAAAATCTCCATTTCTGTTAGCTTAATCTACTTAGCTTAATTGGGTTTTAACAGGCTTCTTCCTAACGTCCTTGAAACCCGTTATATTCAGTTCAGAACACCTTCAGTTTATCCTCAAGACTTTTCTTTCTCCTCATCTGATGGGCAAGTTTTAATTCCATATTTTGTTAGTAAAAGTTGAAAAGAGAAATTAGGGGTTTGATTAAGGAGGAGCTTGAGCTATTTGATGCTGTTGCCTGGGGGGAACGTTTTACAAGTGTAGCATCCCAGTAATAATTTGAGTAAATATAAATACCTACAAATTGCTAAAGATTTTGTGATGTCCATCTCTCAGGATTCTTGACTAACTGTAGACTACGTATTTATGACTGACCCCTTGACTCTACTAAGTCTGACTAAGATTGGGTGCCCAAAATTGGCTAACTGTTGATTTTATCATGACTTAGGATTAACTAACATGGATTTTTCGAATTAATTATTATTTAAATAAAGCAAAATTCTTAGTCAGCAACCACAGACCCAAACCCTTGACTTGGCCGAATTATTATTCCGCAGCCATTGACCTTACACTTCCTAATCGGAAAAATCCCTACTATAACAGATGTACAGAGAAGGATGGTGATTGTATCTACCAGAACGAAATTTCTCAAATTTGATGAAAGTTAATGGCAGTGATGCTGTTACAGCTAATTTTCAGTTTCAGTTCTGGCATCTGATTTGAATTACTTATTAATAACAATCCAATACAAAAAATCTTATCTAAAAAAATTTAGATCCAAGGAGGCATGTCGCGTACGTGCCAAAGTATCGACCATCTTGAAATTTTCTGTTAGTATATATATTAGGCCTAACGGAAAGTTCTGTACTATAATATTACATCAAATTTGAACACGTTTGCGTACATTCATTTGATACTTTTTTGATTCTCTCTTTTTATCGCCTATACTGACCTGAAAAATGAACTAAAATTGAAGATGGTTCATGTTAGTTCATGGGCCGATTCACAGATTTG
Source organism: Columbicola columbae (assembly GCA_016920875.1). NCBI lineage: Eukaryota > Metazoa > Arthropoda > Insecta > Psocodea > Philopteridae > Columbicola > Columbicola columbae. The sequence continues at coordinate 19,051,554 of JADMLL010000001.1, forward strand.
AAGTTCATTCAAGCCACTGTATTTTGTATAAATTAATAATGAATAACTGTATTTATGTATAACTTAGGATTATGGGTCCAAGAGGTTGGATAAAGGTATATAACACCTATAGAAAATTCCTGCTGAACCTCACTCTGGGCGACCATCTTTAATCGACACTGTCAACATCAAGTTAGAACAAAATCCTTTTTTGATAGCATCAAACATTGCTGATGCAAAAAGCTATAAATAATGGTGGCAATTGTATTATTCAATAAACATTATTTAGGCTATGATTTATACTTTCGAATTATTCTAAAAACGGACAGAACTTTCCAGTAGTATTTTAAGTTCTAATTCAACTCTATCAGTAAGCCTCGTGGTAGAGAAGTAAGTCTGAAACCTCTTCATATTTTTAACTTTTCAACTTTTAACTTATATAGTTGAAATTCTGCAACGATTTGTTTCAATTCGAAACTGGATAGATTTCAGCAGGAAGTCCCTCATCATTAACAGGTTTACCTCCATGATAAATTAATTTCATTTTTTTTTGAAATTACCTTCCTTCAAATTCTCAGTATTTCTTCTCCTGTCTCTCTAATGTAATTCTAATCCTACTTTCTCATCCCACGTCAAAATTATAATTTCCGATCTTTTATTCTCGACACCGCTCCTATTAATCCTCATCACTTCAAACCAGTATCGACGCCACCTTTTTTTGTTTACTCAGTTCCTCCCCCGTCATCCCTCATTTCTCTTCCTTCTCTCTCACACTAAAAAACGACCACTTCGAGGTATAATTAAAAAAAAAGATTGAGAAAATCCAGAGTATAAATTTACGATATCAAAATCATTATTTATTGGGATAAGGTTATTAAAACCAGTTTAAACCCTTTTTCGGCATAAAGATAATGGCTTCGCTTTTTTTTCCTTTTTTTGAAAACAGAAAAATATTTTTTATTCATTACCCCCTTGTCTCAATTTGAGAGGGTGAGGGGTAATCTCGCGACCAGGTGTCCACTACAATATTAAATATTAACAGCTTAAATGGAGGAAAAGTGTGATTGGGATTCGCCGTTCGGAGGATATCCTTTCCGTATATTGGTTTCGGGGAAAGATGACGAATAGCTTTTATTGTTTTGTAAACGACCTCCAGGGACCAAGGAAAGAATTTCAATTTTGAGGAGGTTTAAAGTGACCCTTTTTTGGTTGTAAGTGGTTAGTTTGACACTTCTTTCTTCTAGTTTTTCTTTCCATTCATATAATGGATGTTAAGTTTGCCCACGCCTGCGACCTCGGAGTAGTGGTCGACTGTTGCAGGTTTTTGCAAGAACAAAACAAGTTTAAGTTTTCGTTGACCACGTTTGTCACCCTTACTGACAAAGGAAAGCGTGTCGATTTGCCTCACTTTTTTTTTGGTTTTTCCTCGTGAAAACTATCAGTTTGTGTGTTTGAATTAAGTCCTAAACTATTGCTCTACTTTCAATTGCGTTTCTCAAACTTTTACGAGTAAAAGCAGCGCCCTCATGGCTCAGAGGTTTCAAAACGAAGTGCTAAAAAATGCTGTTGGTGCTCCCTGTTGCGTTAGAAATGACAATTTCCATCGGGATCTTGGTACTAAAATGGTGGATGAATAAATTCACGAACAGGCCACTTCGAGAGACTCCGAAGTCACCAAGATGGTGATGTACTGAGTCTCACCATAGCTCCGGAGCTGAGAAGGCTAGGGAGGAAAAAATTCACAGGCCTGTTGGGGTGAGCTAGAAGGTTAACTAACCCTCTCCAAGATTAGCAACAATAGTGAATAAAATGTACGAATGAAAATTAAAAAGCTTGTTGGACTTGTCAAAAAATTGTTATGTTCAGTTCCTTTAAATAAATAATCATTTTAAAAATTTCCCAAATCATAGTGATGCTTTCATTGTTTCAATTTTGTGACAGTTTTTTCAATGGTGGATCAGAGTTCGGAGAGTCTTCAGATGAGAATTCAACAAAAAGCACAATTTATCAACATTGACCGTCTCTATATATATATTTCACACAACAGCTTCTGTTGAAAACAAAAAGAGAGTGCGCTCAATGTGAGAATATTATTATATTGAATTCAATCCAGTTCTAACCTCTTTTTTCACCTTTGGGTGTAACAGAGTATGGGAGGGGGCTCAAACCCTCAATTACTAACTCGCAAGTGAGGCATTTTGACCACTCAACCACAGGCTTCCCACAGAATATTATTACACTTTTGTTATTCGGAAGCAGGAGCTCTTTTCAAACCAAACCTAAAATAGGCAAATTCTAATATAGTCACATTAACCTTTATAAAAAATATTAGGTCTACCGGAAGAATAATGTTACATCAAGTTTGACATACGTTTGAGTATATTAATTTTTTGGTTCTCTCGTTTTGTCACTTTTTGTTTGCCGTTTTGTAGACATGATGGTCTAGTAAATGAACTGAAACAAAGATGATTTGTGTTAGTATTAACTGAGAACGGATTGGCTGATTGATAGATTTGAAGTTTCTTTAAGCTCCTCTATTTGTATGTATGAATTCCAGTAAGGAACAAAAATGATACAGGGGAGTGAGTAATTTGTTCAAGGTGTTGGATGAAGGTACAGTTTCTGATAAAAATTATAGAAGACGGTTCGATAAATCTCTAGAAACTAGAAACTAGGTGGTTTTGACCTTTTTGATGAGCTTAGCTCTGGACGGCCATTTTTAATCGACAACAATACTATCAACATCATGTTATATTATAAACCCTTCCTTGACAACATTGTATATTCCCTATACAAATAAGTCATAAATAGTGATGGCAATTATATTATTCGATAAACATTAATTAAGGTATGATGTATTTATACTTTTTTGTTATTCTAAAAACGGACAGAACTTTCCGGTAGCCTAATATTATGACAAATAAAAAGGTGGAGGTACCACAGATTTGAGTAGTCAAGTGTAGTCTTTGTTTGGATGAATTTCTAATCAATTTTCCGAAAGATGTCTAGATCTTTTCTCCTGTTTCATTTACCTTTTCTCATTTGTAGGTGATTTTCGAAAGTTTCTATTCAGTCCATCCTTCTAAGATTCAGATGAACTTGAATCTTATCAGAGTCAGTTACATGAAAATTAGTGCCAGCTCAAGAAAGGATCTGTCAAAGTAATTAACTCAGTTCTCATTTTGTGAAAGAGGGATGGTGACGTTGAGGTGTTCAAGAAGTTCAGATATTAAGTAACTTTTATGAAAGAAATGTATGAAAATGTAATGTCGGAATTCGATGAATATTGATTGATCGAAAACACTCGAATTTTGAACTAGGAAATAGAACATACTGATATAAAAATATTTAAAAAAGTATTAAAATTCGCGGGACTGTTCCGTATTTGTTTGATCTGTTGAATTTTGGTGCCAAACTGACTGACGTGATCAGCTCCAAGTTCTGTTTACATGGTCGCTCTTTCTAGAACATTCTATGAATCACGTGTAGGATTCAGCGTGTTTCAAATTCTGTTAGAAGCAAGTTGAATTGTGTTTCAACTACCTTATTTCGAATACTGCAGCGACTAGTTTCGCCTGCGTTGTATTATTTGGTACCCTCGTATTAGAAAATCGATAGAATCAAGATTCGCTTCTGAAAGACAAACCAACCAATTCATTGAATGATATTTGAAACTTGACGAAACTGGAGATTTATCCTGTATTCATCGTTACATCCCGTTCGTTCTGAATTCAATATCACGATTGTAATTGTTTTGGGAAGTTCAAACGTTACTTTGTTGCAAAAGTATCATCGAACTCTTGTAGTCAAGCAATTTGACCACTCAACAGCAAACCTCAGTTTGACAAATATAAGGTTTAATGAAAGAAACGAAGAAGACAAAGTTGTCTTCAAGTGAGAAATAGCCTTGGAGAGATTTTGCCCTTGGAATCAGAACAAACAATGGTGCTTCGGGAACTCGATATACAACTACAAAAGCGGCGAAATAAATTTTGCCGCCCTAAGCAACATCGGGATTTATTCAATTCGATGGACGATCAAAACCCTCTCCGTCTATACCCCTCTTGCCACCCCTGCTGGCCTCAAAATTTACACGCTGGTTGCATTTGTTCACTCATTTTTCATTTTTGCTCGGAGGCGTGGAAAATCAGAGTATTTCAAACGGATCCAGGCGTGAGGAGGTGGTTCACCTTCGTGTGTACAAAGCTTTCCCCGGCTTTTTAAAATAAATTCCTTCAAATTATGTTGAGTGGTGGAACCCAAACAAGTGGGAGCCCTCCCTCAAGTTTGTTTGCTTACTTGTTAATTCTTTTGCACAATTTTTGATGCCATCCATGGATCCTTTCACTCGAAAATACCTCCTTCACTCTATTTTCTGAAATGTTTTTGACACGACTTTCACGTTCAACCTTTTCTTCAAAATTTTCTGTGTTAATGGATGAAATATTCACTTTTCCGGAACCTCGCTTTAACTTACATTTTCTCTATGACAAACCTGAACTGACAATTTCTACGTTTTATTCGCGTTGGTGTTTTGGGATGTTGGAGTTGGCAGAAATATACTTTTTTAAAAATTCAGTTTGTTTATCTATATTCCTCACCGATGATGGAGAATTTTTAAAACCAACAAAACATGTTTCGGAATACATGGAAATCACTCGGATGCAGCTAAGGTTCAGAGAAAAATAATTTAAAGTAGAAGCAAAGACAAAAGGGAAAAGAAACAGAGACAGTACTCAAGTAAGAGAAGGAAGGCCATTAATACCTAAATTAATCGAAAGGTGGAAGTTCCATTGCTATTCTGTTCAGGTTGGTTTTGGATACTGCTGGTAGTCGGTACGGGCTTGGAAGAACTAGGTGAAAATAGGGCGCAGTAGACAGCGCCAAGTACCTGTCTAGCAAGTAGCCTACCAAGTAGTCCTGGTCTCTGTTGTGCTAAAATGTAAACTAACTGAACTCAGTCAGCTGTTTCCATTTACATAAAGGAAAAATCCTAGTTTTTGGTAATTACGATCCGCCTAAAATTGAGAAATTGAAATCAGTTTTATTTCCATTTTTATGACAAATGCGAAACAGTCAGAGTCCAAGGGTTCAGAATTATTTCTTTCCAAATAAAACAGAGATATGAATAAATTTGGAACGTCGTTTCGGTCAAAGCAGTAGAGTAGAATACAAACAAGAAAGCGAAGCCGCCCCCGAAATTTGCTCAGTATTAACTTGGGTGCAGTTTGGAAAGCGGACTTTGCGTTAATTCCCTTGTAAATTATTTTGTTTCCGCCAATGTGGACCGAGTCTCCAATAATTGAAGTTTCCACATATACCCTTCCCTCCTCTGCCTGCTTGTCCCAACTCTATATTTCCCTTTTCCACTTCGTTGTAAATATTTGCTCGGGTATTTTGTCATCAAAAGAAATGTTTTTCTGAAAAGTTTGGCTCTTTCCTTGGAGAACTTTAATTCCATTACCTCAAAAATCGGTATAGTCATTTTGATAACTATTATACAGCCAATAATGTGACCTTACATGCAGTTGTTCCTTAATATTCCATTTGTAGTCTTTTGACGGTACTGTATTACCTTTCGGGTATTTCCTGGAAGGTATCTGTTTAGGTGAAGCATTGTAAAGTATAGTATAGAGCTACAGAAGGTTCTTGTGGTGTTGTTTTATGCCGAATTATAAATGATAATTAGTTAATCCTATTTCAAACCCCTCTTTAGTGTGTTATAATTACAGAACCTTTCAAAAAAATTTGTTGAATCTGAATTAGTACAAGATATGAATTTGGTCACTTGGTCAAACTAATGTTGAAGTTGTTTAGAAAAAGCTTTAAGAAGAAGTTATCGTGACTGTCTCATAGTTTCTTGAATAAGTCCATGGGGGCTTTGTTGGGATAGTTAGCGAATGGAAAGAAGTTAGGTTCGTGTTGACTAAAGTTACATGCTACATAAAGGTCATCCTTTTGGGTAATAAAAATTGACTTGTTTATCACTTTCCGTTGTTATTAAAATTTTACGAAGTTCCATTATCTATTGGGGAACCCTAATTTTATATAAATTAAACGCTAATGTTCCTACAGGATTTAGAATGAACTCACACTTTATGGTTTTATTACCCTAATTCTCTTAAAGGTTTTTAAAGTGCACACACCGCCATTAATTACCTAGCAAACGCGTCGTAAATACCGTAAATGGTGTTCTGGGGGGAGAAAAAAAATTTTTTCCCGATTTTTCTTTAGATCCGTTCGACTGTCCTTCCGTTCCTCCTCCTCCTTATTCCAAAACCAAAATTACGTGGCGGTCTGTTTTTAAGCTTAATTTAAAAGTTAGGGATTCTACCATTTTCATCCCGTCAATCTCCGTTTTGAAGTTATGGCGGAACGAAAGCAAATAAAAAGCAGAAACCCTTTTTAGGCAAACTCACTCAAACTGTTTGACAACTGTTTACAAACAAGTCTCTGTTTCTTTTGTTTGCTAACATTTGTATCAGGCCTTTATAGTTTGAGCACAACTTTCAAATTTCCTATGAAATTTCTCTGAAATTCCCCATCTTTATGAGCAAAGAGTAGTTTGTAAGCTGTACGCAACGAATCGGTTCAATTTTTGAAAATTTCTGATTTCCGATCTCAAAGGAAATCATGAGCGCTTGTTTTCGTCTCTCTTTATTCCATTTCCCTATTCAATCCGAAGGTGAAGGTTTAAGAAAAGTCATTAAGTATAACAAAAATTGAATTGTATAGTATCAAAGTCTGAAGTTTTTGTCCGGGTGTGAAATCGGAAAACTCATGAGTGTGGGAAAAGTTTTTGAACTTGCGCGAAGCTTAGTGTTTTCTTTTGCCATCGGTTAATGAGAAAGCCATGTTCTGTTTTGGCATTTAGACAGAACAGGTAACCGAGCAAGGGCCCGATTAAATACTGAAATTTATATTAAGACACCTCTATTATAGATTTTAGGTTCCAGCCATCCGTGCAATAAGTCACGAGCTTCATAAAACATCTGAATGGTCGAACTTGCAAAAATCCGTGTGCACGAATAACCGAAATCTGTCTATCTTTCCATTGAAGTTGCAGCTCTTTGAGAGACTTGGCCTTCACAGTCACTCGCACATCTTTCTCGATTCTTGGCGACGTTTCTCCAGTTCCAAACTTCCAGCAGTTTTAAGTCTTTTTCTACTTCCTCTAGCCATAACAAGGTGGAATAACCAAAATACCAATTCAAATACCGAACACACAATACCAACATCTAACTTCTTTTCGAGAGCGGCGTTTCTACTTTCTAACTAACTTCTATTCGGTTAAAGAGGAGTAGATAGACCACCTTCTTAGTGGGCCCTTTCAAGCTTCTCTCACACATATGATCTGAGTGTCCAATCGAGTGATTTTTCTTTGTTAGGCTCCGGTCTCAAATTTCAAATAAATAATTCTAAACTGCCAGCTAACCAACGTGAAACGTGTTAATTAAATAAAATTTCAAAAAGCTGAAACTGTTTTAACTCAAAAAAGCACCTTCGAAAAATTCGATTTCGTGGTTTTGAACGTAATCCAGACGGTCAGCCTTGTTCATTTAGAACTCTTTTCAAGTCAGATTTATAAAATTACGACTGCCCCAAAGTAAACTGGTAAATCTTTCTCTTGCTACAAGTGTCACATTCAACATTCAACGATCTTCCTTGTGCTTATTGAGCAGAAAAGAGCAGAGGAAGTGGAGAGAGAGAGAGAACAGGTTATAAGCGTCACTACCTTCTCCGTGAATGCCCCTTCTTCCATTTTTCATTTCCAGCCTTTCCAAAACCCTCCTCCATCACTCTCTTTTTAATCCTGAATTTTTCCCACGTTTCTTTAATTTTTAACCATGGGTTTATTAAAACTTTCAGAAACGTGGATTTTGTATTTGAAAAATAAATTTAGACTAATACATTTCGTTTTGCACTTTTTAAAACAGAAAACCGAGCAGAAACGTTTCGTGAAGAAGAGATTTAAAAAGGATAATAAATAAATAAATTCCGTCGCACCGGGGTTTAAGCTATTTACCACCCAAAACTCATTTTCTGCAAAAAAACAAAAGTGAGTCTTTTAAATCCCACATTATAAACTTAAAAACGGACAGTAACCTGATTTAAGACATCATTACAGCTCTGGGCGGCCATCTTTGGTCGACGACGATTCTATCAAGATCATGTTAGTGCAAAATTCTTTTCTAACAACACATTGCTGATAGAAACACATCATAAACAACAATGGCAATTTTATTACTCAATAACGATTGTATTAGGCAGAGGTCGGCAAAGTGAGGCTCTTTTGCTTTTTGGTTACTGTTGGGCTGTGACTCTTCTATAACATTTTTAGGGCAACCCACAAATATTTATTAACTAGATATTATCTATATGTAAGTATGATATCAATTTTTATATAATTTATTTATAAGAAGTTCTGAGGTTACGATGACGGGGTATACAATATTTTTAAAACGAGCTCGCCCAGATAGTGTGCAATATTTTTGAATTGAGCTCGCTGTACTATTTTATAATATCGTATTAATAAAAGATATAGTACAGAGGCAAAGTCGTAGGCTGCTGAGTGACATTTTCGAGGTTTAATCGCTCATGAAAGTGTGCATTATTTATGAAATTAATTTGACTTTTATGTCATATACTTACTACAGAGACTATAAATTTATATTATCATTGAAACTTTTTTTTCACTGATTGTATGTGTGATGTGGCTTACTGCCGTGTGTAATTCATTTCAAAAATAATGCATATTTTTGAAGTGAAATTCATTTAATACAACAATGTGTATTGTAGTATAGAATTCGATTCATAAATATTTTCAGCCAAGACATACAGTATTCAGAAAGGCAAGCTCTTATATGTACTTTAAGCACTAATTATTCTGTTAAAAATATCTCAGCAAAACCTGCCTCTACAGCAGAGCTTTAAAAATGGCTCTTAAATAAGTTATAAAAGTATAGGCCTATATATAAGTGTAACACGACTCTTTGTATAAATTTTAATTTTGTATAGCTTATATTTGGCTATTTTGGATGACAGTTTTGTTGGTCTAAGGCCTTGGTTTTCAAACTGCAGCCCACCAAGCTCTACTGAGTGGTCCAGAGGAAACCGATTCAGTGAAAATTGGTGAAAAGTCGATTGCTCACTGTCAGCTGAGCTGTTCACTGTTAAGTCTGAACTGTAGTGCCTGACCAGTACGGAAATGTTTGGACCTGTGAAACTGCTAATATTGTTTGCTTCAACATATCTTTATAAAGCAATATACAGAAAATCCATACAGAAACAGACTGACAGATGTACATGCCGATGATATCATGAGGGTAGACTGTAATCGTTTTGATAAGTCGTGTGGTCCAGTCGCAATGGTCACAATGGAAATTTGGCCCGGAAAGGAAAAGCTTAAGTACGAAAGATCTAAGGTCTTATACTTCCGTATTATTGTAAAACCGGACAGAGCTGTCCAGTAGACCTAATATATTTTGTTTTTGGAGAAAAACTACTAAAGAAAATCAACAAACATAGACCACGTGTTTTTCTAATTCATAGGTAAATGGAAATTAAAAGAAAAAACAATTTTCTGTGTTTTAAAAAGATGGCTCGATCCCATAAACGTTAAAATAAACAGTCGGGATTCATGTCACCCTAACAGCAAACAAAGGTTTGGGTGTTACGTGTCTTCTGAGATTTATTTTACCTTTTTTCCCGATAGATTTGCTTTTACTGCTGACCGTTTTCATTTTCTCTCTTTCTCTTCCAGGCTGGAATTTGTTTTTAACTTGAAATTGCTCCCAAAAATATTATAGATAATTTTCCTTTGATTTTCTTTATCACGTTTTAACCAAACGTTGTTCCATAAGTTACGAACACGCATAAAAAGATTGTACTCAAGATATACTTGAAGAACATCGTGTATAACTGAAAATTTATGCAGTATAGATCTCAACAAGAAAAACAGTTCTACAGGAACTCAAGCGGTTTTGCTCTCGTATACTAAACCCATACGTTCTGAAACCAAGTTCAGTTTGAAACAAAAATTTCTCTAACTGCTAAAAAGGTTTTGCTGTTGAACCCATGACTACAGATAATGAAAGGTAATGAAAAAAATTCTCGGATATTTTATGATTAAATTTTGATTAGGTCAAATCAACGAATCAAGAATTTTTAGTCGACCGATTTAAGAAAAGCGGAAAGTAAGAAAAAATGAAAAGAAATAGAAGTGTTCAATCAGATGTTACATAATTAACTTAATAAAGATTTTATTTAACGAACTTCTTTTCCAGCGGAGATAATTTACGAAGGAAGACAGATTTAATAAAAAGAAACTTTTTTTTTATTCAAATCTTTATAAAGTTCTCTCATTCATTTAAACTTTAAAACAATTTTTGTTTCTGACTCTGTACAGGTTTTAGTTTGTAGGTCACAGTTGTCTCCAACTTTGATACCACAAATACTTCAGTCTGCCGAATAAGTAAATACCTCTTAAGGCAGAAATTATCATGCCTGTACAGTACAACTTTATTAAACTAATAACGAAAACAAGGTATCAGGTTATCCGAAAATGACAACTTTTGTCGATCTTCTCTATAATGATGCAGACAAAGAATAAGGCTCGGTGAATTTCGGGTTCCGCTTTCCTCTTCGCCCAGTAGCCTTTCATCCTCTCTCTGTGGATCTTCTTCCTTTCCTCCGTCCACCTTCTTTCTGTCTCCTTTTTTCGGCTTCTCCTGGAAACTGCTCTCGGGTTTCTTCGCATCAGATCCTGTTTAATGATTCCCAGTTCTTTGAAGTCCTTTTCAGCCTCACAGAACGGGACTCCTTTGGTCTTCTTGTCCCGGAAGAAGGAAAAAAGTCTTTTGAGGTCCAAGCGAGCTAGTTGACTGCAGGACGCTATTCTTCTCTTTCGTATATTCTCTAACAGTTTTGGGACGTTCTAGGCCATGTCGCTTTCTACACTCGCCTCTCTCTTATACTAGATGAAGGATTCTTCTCAGGTGCGTTGTTTGAGCTCGAGCTTTTCCGTCAGACTTTTCTGTTTGGATCTACTTCGTTGCGTAAAGGGCTTCCACAGAGACGGCAGTTTAAGAGTGCCAGATTTTGTTCTTGATAGAAATGTCCCTCTTGTTTTAGATGTCCATGGTCAGTTCGTACGCCCATTCTAGTCTGGCGACTCAGTGCTAGAGGACTAACTTCTCGGCATTGGTGTGCTCGATCGATTCGAATTAATAATGAATATACTTATTTTAATAACTAAAGACATTGCCTAAATTAGTATTATTAGCAATCTTTAACCTAACTTATGAATATTTACGAGTCAGCTTAGACATTAGGAAGTAGTCAATAACGGCTATTTTCCAAGCCTTCGAGGCTTAAATGATTAGTTTAACAAACAGAATTGGAGGGCATGCGCTGCGATAATTCAAAAAAGAAAAATCGGCCCAATATGAGCCACCCTCACCTATACAGGCAAGAAAACAGAAAACAAAATAAGAGAATCCAAAAAAAAAAATCATTTACAAAACAAAAATGTAAACAAACGATTGGTTTTTTTGGAAAAGGAAAAGCTCAGCACTATTCATATTTTTGGGGGGATTTTTGTCAGCAAAACATTTTATTGCTCCGTTTATCTCAATAGACTTTGCTTTATTTACAAACTTTCCTCATACTATGAATCCCTTCAGCAAATGTTTAACAGTTTAACAAATCCAGCCTCCAAGGTATTTATAAATACTCAATGAAAAACAAATAAATAAGCAGTGAAAAGCACAAAGGGAAAAATTGGAGCGATTTTTTCCGCCTGAAAAAATTTCCCTACGATCAATAATAAGACTAAAGGTAAATAATTATTGGTTTTGAGTTTCCATAAACAAAAATAAATGTCACAAATTGGAAAATCTTAAAAATAAAAGCCTTTATCTATGTGGAAAGGCACGGCGGATTTTTTGTGCGGCGATCGTGTTAACGGAAAGTCTATTGACAAAAATGGCCGCGCCACCTATTTTCTTATTATGTAAATCACATATAAAATATTCAATATGGTAATGAAGGGTTTCCAATTGGCCTCATTCGGTAAATTAGCCTTTGAGAGAAAAAAAAAATAACTGACTTCCGGGGAGGTGCCTGGTGACGAGGCGAATAAGAGCTGAATTGATGTGAGAAGGGTTGTAAGGTTGTGCATGCGTGTAAACGGATAAGGTTTAGCACATTATATAGCAGAGATATAGCACAATATCGTTTAGTTTCGTGTGTTACAATGATTGACTGTTAATTGGAAAGAGAAAATAACTGAAGTTTTAAGCTCTCTAAGCTTTAGAAGCTTTATTCTGGTTATTTTGAGAGAAAAAAGAGATGAAATATCTGTGTTTCAAAAGGCTCTTTCTGTCTGTCTGGTTGTGCTCTTGGAAATTTCGGTTGGAAAGCCCTCCGTTCTTTGGCCTCGTGAAATGTCTAAGAAATGAGCAATTCGAAAATTCAAGTTAGTCAGAGTCAGTTAAAAGTCAGTCACGGAGTCAATCATAGGCACTCAGTTAACAGTTAGTTAAGAATCTTGAGAGATGGATATCATATAACCTTTCTTAGTAATAATAGTTTATATTTTAATTATTATATTATATATTCGCTATATATTTGGTTCAAATTATTTTTTCGGGAAGCCACACTTTTAAAACGCTCCTCAATATATTATATTAAATTGTCATAACTTGAATATAGCTCTGGGTTGTATCTTCATCTATATGAGCCATTTTCCTTGATGAGACCTAAAATTCTTCTCTGTATTTTTATTTCTGTTTCTTCTGGACTACTGGACCGCCCAGTAATGCCGGTTTTTGAGAAGCAATATATTTTTCCCGTCAGATTGTACGCTGTTTCTAGATTCTGCCGTCGTGCTTTCATTGCTTCTTTCTCTACGTTGTTGAGGAGGATTCATTTACTTTGGAGAAAATGTTTTCCAGCGTCTTTCTAATAAGCGCTTCTAAGCGTAGTTTTACCATCAAGTTTACTACATAATTTTTATATTTATATAATGTTTTTGTTTTTAAAGTTCAAAACGAATTCTGGCGTTGAGTATAAGCTGGTGGGTTGTAGTAAAAAGACGTTGCTTTCTGTTTCACCACGAGATAAGATGTCGCTTAAACCTAATTTGCAACGAAATCATGGTTGCTCTTACATTTTACAACTAATCGCTGACTCAGCAAAAGATTCAGGCTTCTAGACTAGGCTTCGTTATTTTGACAATTACCTCACCGGTCTATCAATCCAAGGTGGACTGTTTCAGCTCCGGAGTGATTCTGGTCCTGTATATAGACGTGTATGAGCTTGACAAAATCTGTAAGTTTTTTAGAATGACAAAGATGCGGAGTTACAACGAGTTCAAATCAAATCACTAAACCTTCCCACTTCCTCTTTTTCAAAAATAAAATTTGATTTTCTTTATAATCCAACAGCCGACAAACTAAGAAAAAATAGAAGGAAACTCTCAAACACAAGCGATTTCCTCTTCTTTCATTTTTCACATCGGCGTATTATTTCTCACACGTACCCAAATTTCCGGAGGTTTGTTTTCGTCTGTCTGTTTCTTGCTCACTGGTGTGGATTTTATCAGCTACGACAGAAATTCGAAAACGCTTCAAACTTTTCCCCCCCAACTTCTCATCTTAAAATAATATAAATAAAGCGAATATAAAAATATTTTCATGCTTCAATGCCTGTTGGTGGTGGGTTTCTATGGTTTTCCGGCTGAATTAAAAATTTTCCATTTGTTGTAAATCTATCGGAACAATAAAAAATATAAATCATTGTTTAACAACGAAAATATAAACAATAATTCCATTAGGTCGATGGCTTTAAGCGACAGGTCGCTGAATCCATGGCCAGAAAATTGAATTTGGCATTAATTTAATGGATGTGGACTTTTTTTCCTTTTTTGGCGTTAATCAAACCAAAACTTTTTGTCCATTAATTTCACTTCCCTCCCACTCCCACCGATTTCTCCCTCTCAGCCATCAATATGACAGCTAAAACTGATTTCTATTTTAGGATTTGGATTTATAGAGGGAAAACTGCCTTTCGCTTTCTCCGACTCCGGCTCTGACGTTTGCTTATATTACAATATTGATTGATATATAATGATTAATATGACGTTTGTTTACGTTTTCCCGAATTCACGCTTTTTTTGTTTATCTCCTGACTGAGGATGTCTCTTTCAGTCGTGTTAATGTCTGTTTTGATTTTCTTTTCAGGTAAGGAGCTGACAACAAAAGAAAACCGATTTTGAAGAGTCTGGGTCTGGATCGGTTCAACTATCTCATAAGCCAGCTTTTGCTTTCTTGTTCTCAATTCACTTAATTTTTGAAGGATTGAAGTGAAGATGGTGCGAATTCAAGAACAATGGCAACAACTGAAAGGACAGAACTAATAAATAGTTCAGTACTTCACTCCCTCGTTAATTGCCACCATTCTTCAATACGGAATACCAAATAGTTGGTCAAGTCTAATTTGGCTTACCAGCCTGATGTTTTAAAAGAATAAGACAACGGCTGGGTCACTCAAATGTCCTTTCGATTTATGAGCGAGACATACTGCAACTATCGGAGTTTTAATTGACCTAAAAAAACTGTGTGTGCACAAGTGGCTGCCTGCGACATTGTCTGCTAGGATTTTTACTGAACCTTAACCTCTTGACACAAATTTGTTACATTTATATGTAGGGCTAAAGAAAGCTTTCTGGTTTAGTGGTCAATGTGTCTGAATATTAAATCAAAGACTGAGGTTCTAGAGTTCGTCTCTATATTGTACCTCCGAGGTTGAAAAATGGAATTGAAACTCAACTCGAACAAGATTGAGCTATATGATATACAATATATATTAGAATTAAAAATTCACTCTAAATTAAAAGAAATAAAGCAAAAATAAAACATATTCAAGATGTATCATTGGTGCCTTTGGTTTCTCAGATTTAGGAATGGTTAGAACTAGAAAAGAAGTTCGTCTAATTGGTACCAACTGGTCACGACGAATCAGAATGAACATTTAGATCTATTACTTGGGCCCAGCAAAAGCGTATCGACTCTTGTAATGCACCCAAGAGGTTAAAAATGTAAATAAATATACCTTGAGAAAGGATTTCAAAAAAAATTTTGTTGACAAAATTGGCGGTTTTAACCAACCCTTCGCCCCTAAGTTTCCGAATTTACGACGACACGTCAGAAACAAAAAAACGGAAATCCTTAGTCCTCTACTGAGAAGCTCCCGTTTTTAGAAGAATTAGAATTCTAATTTTTAAAACTTGTTAAAGAAATAAAAAGTTAATTAAATAAGGAGGAAGATGAAAGAATTTAGCTTATCTGTGACAAGATTTTCAATTTGGAAGTTAAATAATCGTGCTAAAAGTTTTTGTGAGTTTTACGCATCGAGAAGAAACTTTTTTTTTCTTTTCTTTGATAAAGGAAAAGAAATGGAATATAAACTGAAACTGAAAAAGGTGGGCAAAACGTTATCGGGATCATCCTCAAAAAGAAAATCCAAACGGATTAACATTTCAATTTCTCCAGAAATTGTTGAGTTTGAAAGTACCCAGTTTATTTAAATTCTTGGTACTCAAGTAGCGACCAGCGGGCCAAATGTGGTCCACCAAGCTTTACCGAGTGGCCTAGTGGCCCAGTGGAAACCGATTGAGTGAAAATTTGTGAAAAGTCGATTGCTCACTGTTAAGTCTGAACTGTGGTGCCTGACCAGTATGAAAATGTTCGGGCCTGTGCTCAGAAACTGCTAACATGGTTTGCCTCAAGATATCTTTATGAAGCAATATACAGATAATACATACAGAAAGAGACTGACAGATGTACATGCAGATGATGCCCTGAGGAAGGATTGTACGCGTCGAAAGCCAGACTTGTAAAAGCTTTTTTTTGGTAAGTTGTGTGGTCCAGTCGCAATGGTGACAATTGAAATTTGGCCCGGTAAGGAAAAAGCTTGAGTACCAAGGGTTTAAATGAACTTCTTTGGGGGGAATATCGCGAAGCCAAAATTTGGAAAATATTGATTATAACGGAGGTGATAAGACGACTTTGAATTTGGGTTTGAGGTAACAAAAGTACCCAGAAATAATGCAAAAGTCAACAATGATTCCTCTATTTTTCTTCCAAACAGCTAAACAACAGCATATTGTCAATCCTTAAATACTATATATAGCTCATCATATTTTCTTATATTTGTAGTTGGGAATCAATACCTAATTTGAAATAAAAAATGTCTATGAGCCCTTAATCAGTATGATCGCTGATGCTGAAATCCTTCCTGCTTTCATTTGATGAAAATTTATTATATAAAGTTAAATCCGCTTTACTCTGAGAGTTTTGTCCAAAGAGTTTGGTACCCAAATGGTCAAGTAATTTAATGACAAAGTTTTCAAGTTCTCAATTTACTAAGGATAACCTGGCGTTAATAGATATTTGATGTGTTTAATTTCATTCTAATTCGGAAAATGTTTAACAGTGGTGGAGTGGGATTGAAGCCGCGAAGGTGGAGGAGGAAAAGGATGAATGGAATTTGTTAAGTGCGGCCGTGACGTTTCGAAGAAGGAGCCTCATTTTGGACTGGTGGCGTGTTAGCCTAAGAACAATGAGGCCTCCGGCAAACAATGAGGGGTTAACTTGTTAAAATATTGAAAACTTTCCTCTAAACAATGGGAAACTTTACACTTTTCCCAATGACGTGGTTTGCCTGACCTGAATGGAAATTCTTTTCCTTTCCGCTTTTCAGTTAATTTAACATTTTACCCGTCACGGCGAATAGTGTTAAAGGTAAAGTTTTAATGTAAAAAAGAGAAATTTTTGCTCTAAAACAGAATACGCCTTTGGTCGATGGTGATATGTTTCCAATGATCCAAGCTCTACTAGAATAAATCAAAAATATTTTTTTCTTCTCCTGTGTCACAGCCTAAAATCCTTCGCAGTACTCATTGAACTGAGAAAAAAATCTGATTTTGTGAGGTGTCAAATCAAATCAAATAACCTAAAAAACGATTTCTTATGTTTGAAAGCTCACCTCAGAAAGCTTTTTCGCCGTCGAACATTCTAAACATTTTTTTCCTGTTTCTGAAAACGTGTAAATTAATACTATAGAACTTTAATAAGACAAAGAATTTTATTCTAAAATGAAAAATTTGACGGTTTCAAAAAACTGATGAGAAATCTTAAAAGCTCAAGATTATCATTCCTGAATGTAGTTGTAGGGTTAGAGCTGAAGAACAATCTCCTTTTGACAATCTGATTTGAATAGGTTTTCATAAGCTTCGTACCGAAAATGTCCATAGCGGTTAGGTGGACGAGACGTTTAGTTGTTTTATAATTTTATAACAATGTCAGTTGTATTTGTGTGAGTGCTTGTGATTTTTACAATTGTAATCATAATCCTCAGACACGTAACAGTTCGGTGAATTTTCTTTGCGGGACTCTCCTTACCTTAGAAGACAGCCAAATTCCTTAGCTCATCGTGTTGGCGAGAAAGCAGGCGCTCCAGGTGCCCATCAGCCATCGCAAATTTCCCTGCACCGTTTTCATCCTATGATCCCGGAGCAGGTTGTTTTTTCTGACATACCAAGGAGCAATAATTGAGTTCCTTAGCATTTGAAACTTCTGGATTAACAATACATTACTGTTGGTAGCACAGCCTCAGATCTGCGCTCCGTAGGTCCAAATGGGCTTCAGAATTTTCTTATAAATGAGGAGTTTGTTGTAAGTAGACAAACCGAATCTTCTTCCATTCAACCTGTATTAGGCTATGAATCTTCTTTTTGACAAGCTCTTTTCACCTAAGACGCACATCTAACGACATGCCATGGTTATTGGAATTGAATTGAATCTTCTGAACAAGAATTTGACATTTGTCGACTTTGAGCTAGATGCGTCACTTATGAGTGGATGTGAAAATGTTGAAAATCGGTGACCTGTAATTTTTATAAGTTTGTGTTCGAATTATCGTAAAATATTCTGCAAAAATAAAAAATAAATAAAGCAATTAGGGTTGTTCAAAAATTGATAAACAATAAAAACGATAAAAGAAACAGGAAACAAGTATTCAGAAAATAACTATGGGAAAAGGAAGAAACCCTAAGAAAGGTTTGAGGTTGAGAAAAGTGGAAAACTTAAAGCAAACCAGATGCTCGAGTTTTGGAAAACCCAAAGGAAACTTCCGAGGTCATTATCTCCCACCCATTATTATGAAGAAGAAAAAAAACGATTTTGAGAATTCCCCAAAACCGTTGGAATAATTTAAAACTCAAAACGGAAGTTTCCGAGGTGCCACCTGCAGGTTTCTCCGGTCTCATTTATTGACTTGGTAAAGTATTTCCTTATCGCTGACCTCTGACAGTTTTCCTAACTTTCTCGGCTTATCTCGACAATTCTCGCTGACTCTACTTTTCCAAATAACTTTTATTTACATCATTTATCATTGTTAAAAATTGTCAGAAGATCCTTAGGAAACTCGAATATTTTTATCCCCTTTTTTATCGCTTCATATCTTTTATATTACGTCTACTCTTTAAAAAGGAAGAGATAGAAATCTTCATCGTTTTACCTCCGAAACTTTCTTCGTTTTTTTGGTATACAGAGCGATTGCACAACTTGCAATAGGAACTCATATTGCAATTATGAAGCCATAGGAATGCACTTACGGAATGTGATTTCGACCAAACTAACTGGACTAACCCAACCTTTTTGCACTTATAGCACATTATATCAGGTCTACCGGAAAGTTTTGTCCGTTTTTAGAATAATACGAAACTATAAATACATCACACCTCAAATAATCTTTATTGAAAGTTTTGCCAGAAACTGGAGTTTCATCGAACACCATGGACCATCATCCATCCACTCCCCTTTTGTATCATTTCATTCTTATTAAACTCCATTCAGAATACATTGGCTTAAATGAACCTCAAATCTGTCTATCTATATTCGATCAGCGAATTCATTCACACTTTATACTAGTATGGATCATATTCGTTTTAGCTCATTTGCTAGGTCAGTACCTATAGAGTCAGTGATAAAACGAAAGAAGCAAAAAAGCTTCAAATTAAGAAACACAAACGTGCTCAAACCTATATTATAATCGGAAAAGAACTTTCCGGTAGACCTAACAATTTTTTATCGTGGTGGGATATAAACCAGCGTACGCAAAATCGTTGGGGGGCACCATATTGCCCGTGGCAATAGAGTTGGGCACCCCCTGAACTAGACTTTGGAGGTCATTATGGAGTAGTTGGACGTCGCAATGTTATTCATCCTTTTCATTTCCTACAATTTTGGAGGGCCTTCGTCGTAGCGAAAAATATACTTTGAAGAACTGGGCCTCTTACTTCTAAATATTCTCTCAAAGTTTGAGATGCTCTTGGGTCCTATTCACACGTCCTAAATCCTCTTTGCATAAGAGGCCGTCCAGAAGAAGATTAAGGTAATGATAACCAAATTCATTTTCGTGGATGTTGGTGGGTGAAAGTGGAGAAGGAAGACGGGGTAGTGGTGGATGAATGGGAGTGAGAAGCAGGAAGGTCGGCGGTTTTCACTCAAAGGAAATAATTCTGATGTAACTTTAATAACTTGTGGGGATTCTCTTTCGTGACGTTGAGGAGCGAACACTCAATTCTCGGGAATATTTTACACCCAGATTCGTTCCTTGATAACGATGGTGTTTCATTCGGTTTCTTCTATTTCTCTGAAACTTTCTCGCTCAAATAGAAATAATTAAAAAGGAACGAAACAAAACACACTACACTTCTCTACTAAGACTTACCATCAAATCCTTTAAGCTTTCCACTAGGAGTTGTAGTGATGACAGAGTTATACAAAAATACCCAACTCACTATCACTTTTTAATATTAAAGAATATAATTTATTCACTTTATTATTATGATGACTGCTTTCTTCTTCTTCTCTCCAGTCACTCTGACCTGTTCGCTTTTCTTCCTCCTTGTCTCTCTTTTCCATTCTATCTCTTCATATCATTATTTTTATGCCTCTTCTATTCTTTCTATTATTTTTTCTTTTGACGTCCCCCTTCTTTACTCTATCTCTCTTCTATATTTTATCTCATCCCACAGACTGTACATCCACTTACATCCTGGGGTTTAGACACTGGTCTGTTCCCCAGTTATTTGCCTCTTTAAAGCCAGACCAACAACTTGATGTCTTGCTTAGAGGCAGGTAACCGTTAACATTGAGTAAAAAAAAAGGATACAAAGCCAACGAGAGAAAAAGCAAACTATTTTGTTCAGAGGATTGTCAGCAATTTCAAACCGGAAACAAAATCGTTAGAACCGTTTTTAAATTTCAACCAGTTAAAGAATTTCAAGTTTATTCTAAATACTTTTCAATTTATTAAAAACTTTTTCCAACTTTAAAAAATTCTTTTTCCTTTTTTTTTAAACCGAAAATCTCGTCTTTCTTTTCTTTTTGAAAAATGTTACCCCTAATTATTTTTGTGAAAAAAATGGAGAAAGGAAAAAAGCAGAAAATGGGTAAATAAGAAAAGAGAGATTTTGCGGGGAAAGAAAAGTGTCAAAGTTTTTGGTTTTTTATTTTCGAAACAAAACTTTTTGAAAACTTTCGCTCAGAACGATTCTGGAGAAATGAAATTTTCCTTGATGTCGTTTGAATTTTTCCAGGTTTTAGAAAATTTTTGTTTGTTGCGTAAACGGTTTATGATTTATGTATCATTGTGATACTGTTATTTATCCGTTGATATGCGGATTTTTATCAAGCCTACCGAAAAGTTCTGTTTGCCAATGTCACACCACGTTTGACAGACGTTTGCGTATATTCGTTTGACGCTTTTTCGGTTCTCTTGTTTTATCACTGACTGTATACATACTAACCTTGTAAATGAACTAAAACAAATACGATTCATGTCGACAGATTTGAAGTTTATTCAGTTTACTGTATTTTGTACGAATTCCAACAAGGAAGAAATGATAAAGAACGATTAGATAATCTGGCCTTGGTGTTGGATGTTGCTACAGTTTCGAATCGATTTTGCAGAAGATGATTCGAGAAATCTCAACTAGGTGGTTTTGATCTTTCTGATGAGCCTCGTTTTGGGCAGCCGTATTTAATCGACAATACTGTCAAGATCATGTTATAGTAAAATTTTTCTTTGGCAGCATCGAACATTACTGATACAAAGAAACCATAAATAATGATGCCAATTATGTTACTCAATATATTGTACATTAGTTGAGTTATGATACATTTATACTTTCAAATTAGTCTAAAAACAAACAGAACTTTCCGGTAAACCTAATATAACTATATTAATAACTGTACTCTGATTAAGTACTGGATTCAAAAGTACCAAAGAATAATTTTAAGATTAGACCAATAATTAAAGCACAGGAATTTGAGACCTGTAAATCACCAAATGATCAAATCAAATCAGAGCATAACCGTAGAGAAACTTTGGGGCTCTTGTGTTGCGCACTTGCGCATTTCTGATGTTCGTCTAACTGTTGGCTGAAATTTTACCGTTCGAAGAGGAGGAAAAAAAAGGAAAATATCACGACCGTGAAAACCATTTATAATTCTATAAATGTACAAAATAACCATAATTCATCAAGCTGGCGTTTTGTCATTTTGAAATGAGCCTATCTCTCATTCCCGAGGATCATTTTTTGCGGGGAAAGGGAACGGAGCGGGGGCGGGAGACGGGAACGTGGGGGCGGGAAAGAACAGAAGAGATGAGTATAAAATCTCGTGTTTATGCGTTACCGAAACATTAAGAATTGAATTTTTGGTCCTCCGCCTGGGGAGAAATTTTTCTCCCGCAGTCTTGAAATCCTGAGAAAAGGTTATGATTTATTTTAAAATCGGTTTTTCAAGCGGAAACTCTCGGGCTCTCTGGAGACCTTACACCTCTGAAATTATTAACCAAGTTAACAAGACTGATTTTATTTCCTGCACGAGTTGGAACTGGAAAAGATGGATTCGTATGAACTTTTAGGGAGCTAAATTCAGCCGTTTTGAGTGATAAAACTTAAAGAGAAAGGCTGAAAATGTCTGAAACACGTTTAAAAATAGTTTACTTAGATTCATTGCCTTTTAAATTTTAACTCATCATACCTCTTAAGCATTTTAGACAAGATCCAATATGAACCTTTATTGTGCAAAGAGTTTAACTCTTGTTAGTTACAAATCTGAGCGTGTTGTCTTGAATTCAGTACAGCCTCTGTCCGAAATAGGGAAGTAGATGCTACATTAAGTGGTGATAAAAATTTAAGTTTTAATCACCTTTCCTATCCTTGTGTACAGGTTGTAGACTATCTCACCTTTATTCCTAAATCCTCAATTCAAAATAAAACTTAAAAAGCTCTAAATGTAATGTGGCCACTCTTTTTGCCTATTTGAACCAAAGGAGAAGTGTCTTAACTGAATATAACACATACAACCTATCCTATTAGCTGTCAACTAATCCTACCAATACCACGGGATGTAATATGATTAAGGTTAGGTAAAGAGGATACCTCTCTACAGCTTGTTATGAATCATCTATAAGTGAAACACTGTAAAAAATAGCAACGGAAGTACGCCATACACTAACCTAATATATAGGATACGTAGTAGGAACACTTAGCAATAAGGATCATTTCCAGAGAACACACATTTCTATTCAACAAAGGCGTTTAGTTTAAACATCAAATTGAAGAAAGACTGCAAAATTCAGATTTCTTCGCTATTGAGCGCTGTGAACACTCAGCCACAGGCTTCGAGTTTGAAATATAAAATTATAAGTTAAAAAAAACGGATATCTACCCATTTTCACTTGGGCCGAAATAGATTCAAGTCGTAACTCAGTCGGAACTGTCTTCAATATGGAGCAGTCCTAATACAAATGACTAAACCTAATTTCCTTCCCGGTTTTATCTAGTCAACGCTATTCTAATCTATTTCTACGCCTTGGGTTTTTATAATCTAAACAACCCACTCCCACTTTATGAAATATATAAAGCCAAGTCGTAAAACCACGTTTTTTTCAATTTCCGTTATCTTTTGAATTTTTTCTGTCCTATCTCCGCGCGAAACAGTCCCTCTCCGCCCCTAATCTCGGTTCCTTCTCCACTGCTGAAAAAAATTCAGAAAACAGTGTAACTTGAGTGAAAATGGTCAAAGGCTTTATGTCTTTAATTCTTTCAGAATGTAGGTCAGATTGTTTTCTTTACATCCGAGCCTACAAAGACATCTTAGAAATTCGATATTTGTCTTTTTATCTATTTCATCGTTCACAGACAAGATACGGTTGGCTGTAGAAAATTGGGATGTCTCGAATTTTTGAATAAAATAAAATAATTCACATAAGTATTATAAGAAGAAATAATGCGACGATCATCCCTTTTTAATTCGATTCTGAAACAAATTTATAAAATTCAGTAATCAACGTCGACTTATATTTTAATTGTAGATCTTGATCATCTTGCATCTCTCTTTATTCCAATTCTCCAGATATTATTTGGGTCATAATTATATTGGAAATGGATAGCTCACCTAGAATTATATTTATTTCATATATAAACATTTTAAGTGTAATAGCACAAGAATGAAAAGGGAATTCGGGTACATTTATCGAGAGCCACGAATAATTCTTCAAAGAGCTTCAGGTTGGCCATCCCTGAAATATATTATAGATAAAGATATAATCGTTTTGTAATTAAATCGTAATAACACCGTAATTATGGTTTGGTTGTTCTTTATTATATTTCATAAAATAAAAATTCTTTTGTTTTTGAGAGAATCGTCCCATCTCTTCGTCTTTTTACTTTCCCTCTATTGCTGTCTTTGTTCTGCGTTTCCCTTTCTTTTCGCTGTTGCTTCGTTTCTAGCAATAAATTTGTCAATTTCTTCCCTTCTCGTTTCTTTCCCTTTAGTCCTTTTGTTATTTATTAATTTTACTATAGGCTCTGAGAGAAAACAATGTCTTTGGTTTAGAGCCTAGTTATACTTTTAGTTAGACTATAAAAATATTTTTTTACATTAAATTAAGCAACATTCAAAAAGGTCAAGCGAGAAAACGAGAAACTCCCTAAACTCTTGCTATAAAAGTTCGATGAATATTCACATATCTGATGGTAGAATGGAGGAAGAAGGATGAAGGAAATTTGAACTTTAAAAACAGATAAAAAGCTCTCATCTACGATTTTTCTTATCATATTTTTCTTCCTTTCAGTTTACTCTTTTGAAATAAGAAAGAAAAAACTTGAAAGGAAAAGTCTTATCAGTCCGGCGGTCAAGATATTCTTCAATGGTAACAAAGCGAACTCGAATCCTTCAAGTATAATGAACTTTTTCCCGTTAATTAATCTTCCGAGGCTTGGTCTGTGGTTCTAACTAACCGTTTAACTGACCGAGCGACCTTTATTGGTCGACAAAACAAAAATGATTTGGCAAGGTTCCGACCGCGATTCTCTTTCTCTGAAGGAAAAGTTTAACCAAAGGAAAGCCCATTGCTGAAACGCTGTCCGACGAAATAAAGGAATGGAAATTAAAATTTTCAAGGTCGTAATTAATATTGTTGAAGGTCTTTAATCGTAGACTTTGATTAGGTGCCAACCACGAATACAGTCCCTTGTAGTGGAAAAGAGTTTCTAACCCTGGAATTAGTTAGCTACGTCCGACCTCAACGTAAAACTCATTTATGTTTAGGTGGTTTAACATATGTTGTTGAGTGTGCCATGTTTTCCTAGAGGTGTTCAAACAAATGTTTTTACTGACTAAATTCCTAGAATTTATATATTCATTTACTCTAATTAATTTCGAAGCACTTATTACATACATCAATAAATCATGAACTACTGCATAACCTTCAATTGTTGTTAAGAAGAAATCAAACCACTGGATTTGGCCTATTTGTCTGTCGTACAAACTTGAGAACTTAAAACGGTTCTAAAAAAATTTTTGCCCAGAAAATGTTCAACTGACGTCATCAAACATGATTCGATCCGATCCTTTTGTGGCGTCTTCTCCATTAACTTCGTAACAGAGATTTTATAAAATGGAACCGGAGAGGATAGTATTGTTTGTCGGTATAGTATTTCTTAAGAAATGTACATTTAGAACATGTTCAGACATGTCCAATGTGTGGAAGCAACAAAGAAGAAATCTGAAGTACAGTACTTCCGAAATATTGAGATACCTCGATATATTGTATATAACCACTCTTGTGGTTACGATCAACACATCCTAGGGAGTGGTTACCAGGACAATCAATCAGCTGATTAACATACCCATCAAAGAGAAGAAGACTCGTTATGTTTAAACAGTTGCCAAATGTTTCAAGGGAGTCGGAAGGTATAGTGTAATGGTTAAATTTCCTGACTTGGACGTTATGATTATCCTCCTCTCGCATCCTGTTATACCCCAAAAAGGGTGAAAACGGAATTAAAATCACCAGAAAGAGAGCCGACATGTATTTCAACATTTCGTATATACTCCAGATGTCTTCTTTGTTGCTTCCACACCTTCTACATGTTTGAGCAGTAGGTTTTTCTTTCTTCTTCAAATGTCGGACAGAATTCTATAAAGGCGAACCGGCCCACCCGGGTGAACATAAAATGGAGACAAAAATCGTTACATGAGATCATAGACAAACCACAAAAGACAGTTCCATTTTCCAACCAGTTTTCATATCGGAAGGAGAGCCATTGAAAGGATGAAATGACCGTTTAACCATATAAATTTATAAGGTTTTGATTATGACCAAAAAAAAATTGAGTTTTTTAAGATTTTGGAAATAAGTTTTTGTTTTTATAACAGCTCAAATACCCCTGTGTGTTCCTACCTACAGGAAGTATGTCATTTATTTAAATTAAATGAGAACAAAAATAAGTTTCGGCATAAAATCCTACAGTATATCATATAATCTGTATTATACCGAAAGTTTTCCGCCATCATAAAATACAGAAAAAAATTTATCATAACTTCCTTAAATTCCTTTAAAGCATTTCTATATATTTTCATTTTTATTTCAGCGGATACAGTGTGGAACTTTGGATTTATAGCTCTGGCTCTTTTGCCAACTGAAATAAAATTATAAAAGATTTTTGCAACTTTTTTCCGCTTTTGTTTATTTATTCAATTAAAAAAGAGGCAAAAGCTCGAGGGATCGAAGCAGGGGCGGAGGAAGGGACTGAAATTTTGGCTGAAAAGCAAATAAATATTTGAAGTTCGTACAGAGTCGCTTGTACAGAATTTTTTTTAAATTACATTACCTAACACCCGACTATTTATAATTTATATTATTTAGAATTACGTGAAATTTAAAAAATATTATTTTTCCTTGTTGAGGAAAAGCGGAAATAAAAAAAGAAAAAAAAGTTTTTGGCAGCTTTATTGCCAAAGTTGGAAGGAAACGAATAAATTGTGATAATAATAATAATAAATCAAACTCAACCTAGATTTCTTTTTTTTCTTTATGGCTACTTCACAGATTTAGGTTTTTAGTTTGATAGCGGAGTCAAGGTTAACATCACGTATTTACCTATAAATTACTTTTTTCGCAATTTTCAAGACATTTTCCTTTAAAAATATTTTCTAAAATTAATCTCTTTTTTTTATTTTGAAGGTAAAGGAGAAAGGTGACCATCAAAAAGGTCGCAGATCTCGAAAATAAAAGGAGAAAATTAGAATACAACAACAAAACATTTTGGTGATTTTATGATTTTTAGAAATAGTAGGAGAAGTAGTGTAGTGGCTAAAGTTCCTCACTTGGACGCAACGATCGAGAGTTTGAATCCTCCACCCAAAACCAAAAACAGAAAAAAGAATAGCTTTTAGAAATTCTTAGTGTTTTATAATATGTGAAATATAAACTGATGAATTCAGACTTCACATTCAACACTGCGACTATTTACAGTCTATCATAATACCCATAAGAGAGGAATTTGTTAATTTTATATTAGGTAGGTCTACCAGAATGTTCTGTCTGTTTTTAGAATAATACAAGAGTATAACTGCATCATACCTGAAGCAATCTTTATTGAACAATATAATTGTCATCACTATTTATGATTTATTTATATCGGCAACGTCTGATGTTGTCAAAAAAGGATTTTGCTCAGACATGATCTTGACTGAGTCGATTAAAAATGGTGGCCCAAAGCAAGGCTCATTGGAAATTTCAAAACCATCTAGCTGACATTTCTCAAACCACTTTCTCAAATACACCTTCAGCCAACACCTACGGCAGATTATCCAATCCTGTATCATTTC
The DNA here is from genome assembly GCA_016920875.1 of Columbicola columbae. NCBI lineage: Eukaryota > Metazoa > Arthropoda > Insecta > Psocodea > Philopteridae > Columbicola > Columbicola columbae. The sequence continues at coordinate 19,078,790 of JADMLL010000001.1, forward strand.
TTCCTGGAATTCGTACGAGATACAGTGGCCTAAATAAACTTCAAATCTATCAGTCAGACAATTCGTTTTCAGTTAATACTAACATGAATCATATTCATTTTAGTTCATTTGCTACTTCAGTATGTATACTGTATAGGTGATAAAACGAGAGAACCAAAAAAGCGTCAAATGAAATTGAGCAAACGTGTTTCAAACTTGATGTAATATTATCATATACAATTTACCTAATATATTATATTAATAAGTAGTAAAATGTCTGTAAATTTTTTTTACCCAAGACAGGAAGCCGGTTAAGTTTGAAGAACAAACCGAAATATTTTCATTAGTAGGCTTACGGTGGGAATTTTGATAAGTTGCCAAAAATGGTGAGCTTCTTTTTGTGTTTTTAATAAATCTACGTTCAAAACAATAGAAAGCTTTGTCAATATGTGTTTTTAAGTCTCATTAGCCACTTCCCGAAAAATAAATGACCTAATTATTTATTGAGCTTGGCAGGTATCGGCTTTGTTCCTTCTTGTTTTTGTTAAATTGCGTTTTACGGGAAATTTATAGTCGACTGGTTTTTCAATTTAAAATTTTTCCGCAAACTCGAACGTGGTGGATGTTGAATAGGTGACACGAGTCGGATGCTAAAACCCCGCCCACTCCTTTCCACAGTGAAAGCTTTTGGTATAGATAAGGAAAACCAAATAATTTTTCTTACGATTTTCTTTTCTGCAATTTTTTATAATATTCTGGCTTTTGTATATTGTTCTGTTTCTTTGTCTACCTTTCTGATTTTTTTCTTTCATTTCGTATTTTTCCTTTTTGTATTTTTCTTTCTTTATTATTATTATTTTTTGGCAGTGGTAGTTTTACTCTTGTTTTTCACTCTTAAATTTTGGGTATAACAGGATGCGGGAGAAGAATTCGAACTCACGACCATTTGCGTCCAAGTTAGGAACTTAACCACTACACTACTTCTCCCATTATTTATTTATTATTCTTTTTGAAATACTCTTAAACTTTGGTATATTCACTCGCCTTCAGGAAGTACAAGAAGATTTTATTTATTGGCCCCGAGGCCATTCATCCAAGTGTTTAGTGTTAAACGGAGAAAACTTCTGGAAGTGCTAGAAAGTAAGGAAAGAAAAATACTTCAGAAAATCCTGTCAAGGAAACCGGGGAGTACAAACGAAGGCATAACCTGAACTATACACGTACCTTCCCAGGATCTCAGATGTCATGAGGAAGAGAAAGATTACCTTGTACGAACATCTGGGCAGAATGGGTTCAGGAAGACTAACAATAAATAAATATTTTTTTGAATTGCGTATAGTTGTTTTTAATACTTAGTATAAGTAACTGAATTTTCCAGGGAGCATAAAGAAGGTTTTGTATCGTCTAAACTAACAGTCGTTTTCCCTTCCTTCCTATTTTTCTAAAGCTCACACCAATAAATAAAATTTAAGCCCCTGTTATTAAAAATAAGGAACTTGACTTGTCATCGTTTATAAAAATTTGAGTTTCTCTCGCATAAATTTCGCACAAAATAATGACACATTTTTATTAAAATTTATCGTCAGTATTACAGGTCAGTGAAGAAAAAAGGGCCAAAATCACATAAAGAGCCTTTCGGGTTTGGGAAAGAGAGAAGAACAAAACCAAAAAAAGTATTTTCGCATTAGCTTGGGGCCAAGAGGGTCATAAAAACCGCAAATCTCTCCGTCCGCGATGTTTCCTTTTCAGAGAGCAGTCACGAAGAGAAGACAATACGGCTGATGATACTAATACAGAAAGAACCTCTTTCTTTTTTCATTTTCTCTCTTAAATAATGAACATCCCACGACTGTTTTGATCTCTACATTTTTTTTATAATTTAAAATATTCCGCAAGAGAGAGCTTTTTATTTTTCTTGCTCTTGAGTACTCCTTTCTCAGACTCTTTATCGTAACAAAATTTCATATCACCTGAATGTACGAAGGTTATTTCTTGTGCCGTAGGTTTAACGTAGTTTAAGCCCAATGTTTACAAAGTATTGTATTGTATTGTAACTATGTCCTCCTATTCATGTGACACACGATTCAGATTGTAATTTCGACGTAATTTCTCTAAAGAAAATCCGTTCAAACGAGTAAATGTTTTTGGCGCTCAAATGGTTTTAAAGGAAGTTGGAAGTTAGACGTCAGGAAGTGCAAAGTTTTTCAAAGTTTTCCTTTTACGGTTCAAAGGTTTCGTTGAAAGCTTTTTTTTTGTATTTGTTTGTCCAACCTGTCAATTTTTCTTCTTCTAAAAACTTCTAAAAGTAGATTATAAAGATGACTAAAATGTTTTGTTCTCCAGAACAAAAGCCTAGAAAGTTAGCCGAGTAACTATTTCTTTCCTTTCCTCGTGCTAACTACCATTTTTTTCTAAACGAGCCAATAAATACATGGTCTCACTTGAAAGAGCTCAACCAACTATATATTCATTATTTTATGACCTGTCCTTCTCTTATAAGTGACGTTCGAGTAACCTGACCTGTCGTTCTGTTGTTGGTTTACTACAAACCGACTGGAGAATGTCGAAATTCTCTAGTAAATTTCATCACATACAAAATACGGCAGTGAAAGACCTATTTTATGGTATCAATTGGGTCCATGACTGGTGTGTATCGGTAAGCACACGTGTTAATGTCGATAATGGCTGATTTAAGGTAAAATCCAAAATCATACCCGGTAATAGGTACAACCTCTCCAATAATTTGACGACAATACCTAAACAGGCATAGGATTGTGCCGTTCAGAAGATGAAAATAATCAGCAGAGCACACATTCTTCGTAGGGTGTTGTGAATACTTCATTCACTCAGGTTTCTGATTATTCTTGTTGCACTTGGAACCTGTTTTTAAATCCATCACTGACAAATTTAGTCCATAGTCGTGTTATATAGAATTATAATAATAAGAGAGGGTTAAAGAGGTGTTGCAAAGTGAAAAATTTTTAAGTGATGTCTCAGTTGATTTTTGCCTCAAGGTTAAAGCTGTCTGAGGGTAGGCATTTACAGGACGAATAATCAGCCTAGTTGCTATCATTGCGAGCAAAATTCAGTGTGTTTGCTTTTTGCTTCCGACACATTTAAAAATTTAACCTAACCACCGATCCATATTTTTTCTTGTATACAATAACTTGTTTATCAACTGTAGTTAAGTTTGTCATTGTCTTAAGCTCTTTATCATCGTTTTCCGAAAACATAAGGGTGGAGAACAAGGCAGAAGATAAAGGGGTTAAGAGAAGCACTTTATATAGTCCAATGACTGATGCACTTTACATAAACTCCCCAATCAAAAGAATGTGACCATTTTCTCCTTAGCAGTCAGACTGTTGTGGATAACATACTGTAATTAGAATCGACGATTCAAACATATAGAATTCCATTTTTATTCACTCCATTCACAAAATCCCTTATGAACTAAACAAAAGGTCTCAGAGTCGAAATTATACAAAAATTCTTTCCCTCGAGCAACTGTATACAAAAAATAAATCATCATGGTAAATGCTGAAAGTAGTTTAAAGTCAAAAAATTAGAGAAACAAACAAAAAAGGAAAACAACCTTCCGGATTTAATAATAAACAATAAACAATTAAAGGGAGTCTTTTCATTGTTCGGCACACACAAAACTAAGTCTGATTTATAAAATTAAACCGGATTTTCGAGTAAACAACCCGTTAAATTTCGTTGGCAATGATTTACTTTTACAGATTGAATTTTTCCACTGATTTAAGCAACTTGCTTTTCAATTTTTTTTTTGCTGAGTGGGGAGGAGAGAAGAAGAAGGAAGACTCTAGAAGGAAAGTCATTTTGAATTTATTTATTTACTTTTGTTATAATCTTCAAACGAGTATGCTCAAAAGTCACGCAAATTTTTCCCAATGCTCTTACACTCAAAACCTTCACTCTTTTGTTCCTGTTGCTGAGGAAGTCTTTAGTTTCTAGTAGCTCTGATCCATTTATGGGAAAGTGGGAAGGAAGAATGGAAAGCAGGCGGGAAGTTTGCTGGAAAATTTTGTTTTTTATTCCCTCTATTTAAGCTTGTCTGTTGTTTGTTATGAATAGTTATGAAGTAGGTGGTGTTGTTCTGAAGTACTCCATTTCCGTGCTTTTGTTGGATTTTGATAGCTCCTCATTGGTCTGCTGTTAGTTTTGAACTTTCCGTCACCCTTAATATCTCAACGTGGGTGATTACTTTCTCTGAACTTGCATATAGAATTTCCCTGGTTTATCGATTATCACATACGACATATCGCCCAAATACTTTCTTTTTCTGTTTCTTCACATTTGCCTTCAAATTTTGCACAAAATTGTTCGATTATTCGTGAAGAATCAACCAACTATTCATAAACATTGTGGCGTTCGCCACATTCCTCATTCCGGAATGGGCACAGTGAAATAAAGCAGCCGAAAACCGAAGCCATTTTCATTCAGTCCCAGAGCTTCGCACCATCCGCGTCTTTGTATTTTCCATTTTCATTCTAAATTATAGTTATAGTAATATTTTTATACCAATATAGTGCTTGGAGATGTTGCACTTATACCATCAGGTCGCAAATTTGTTGTTCGAGATTCGTCGTCGACTGAGATGAGACGGGGCAGATCTGTTGCGGTGAGAGCTCTTAAGATCTTGTCAGCCATTAAAGCGAGAGAATCCCGCTCGTCGCTGCTGGCTGCTACAACACCGCGGGCCGAAGGTGGTAGTTTCTGCAAGAAAAAGGTTTTTAGAAATTGATCAGAGATATTGTTACCCTCGAGTGATCTCATCTCACGGAGCAGAGTCGAGGGTTTCCTGTCTCCCAGCTCCAACTCCTATAGAAGCTTCTTGGTCTTATGAGCTTCGAACTCTCCAAACTCCCGTAGCAGACGAGTTTTCAGGTCGGAGTACGGGGTGGTGCTCATCGGCTGCGTGAGAAGATCGCTGAGGCATCAGCAATGTCTGTGTCCAGCGCTGCCACTACATGGTGATACTTTGTCTGCTCCGCAGTGATACCGGCCGTTGCAAATTGCGAGTTGACCTGGACCAGCCAAATTTTGACGTTCTTTCGCTACAAGGGCGGAATTTTGATAGAAACGCGGTCGATATTGACTCTGGACTCTTCTTCGGCGGTCACCAGTTTGGTAGGCGTGTTCATTTTGGATTTAACAGAACTAATATCTAGGAAATTGGTTAAAATTATATTTGTTTTTTTGACTCTTACAGGATGCAGCGAAAAATCGACATATTGTTTTTTCTTTTTTTTCTTCCGCTTGCCACCACAACGTTTATGTTGGCACCGCACCTTCTCCTGACACCATAAAAGAAATTGTTGATAATCTTTTCTTACACCAATGAACCTTTTTCGAACAGGTAAAAGGAGATACAAATAGAGGATTTGTCCCAAAGCTCTCAACATTATTTTCTGTAACTTTCTTCATTAAAATGAAGAACTTGGTAGAGGATCGAAGATCGAAGTTCAGAAAACATTGAAACTGAGATTGAAAAAAGTGAATAACTAAAAAATATTCTGGGAACCGTTAGAACAGGTCCTAATAGGGTTCCAGGTCTTATAGAACCCAAGTGTTTCATTCTTGATGATTCTGAGAACACGACACCAATGAAACACTGGTGTTATTTTTTAAGTGTATATTTCGGATGAGTAGTGCTGTAAAAACTAAAATCTTGTTTTTTAGTGTTATGAGTGCTAAATGTTTATGAAACAGTTTGACACAATGTGTGAGAAACCCAGAAAAGTTTTTACGTGTATATTAAAAAGCTTAGAAATTTTATAACGGCGCCGTCCGCGGTTTCTTATACATTCCTCCTCCATCCATTTTCTTTTTTTCACTTTACCGTTGCAGCGGAATTTCCTTCAAAAAGTCGATTGAAACTTCACTTCGCTGAGGAACTTAAATTCATTTAAATTAGCTTAATTTTTTTCAGTCACGCTAAGTCAAAATTACGGCCAGAACTCGCCTCGGAAAAATCTTTTTATATTTCCCCAAGCGAACAAAAAAATATTAATTAACCCAAGACTTTGTCTGATGCATTTCAAATACATGAAAAGGTGAAAGAATTTTCCCGAGTGCGAAGAGGGAAAAATTTTAGGCCCCCCGCGAGGGTAAAAGCAGCGAAAAAGCGGAAGAGGCAAAAGAGTCCCAAAGGGTATCCAACGTTCACGTTTTATTAAATTAACTCTGCCCTTTCTCTTGCCGACTAGTTCAGACAATTTGACTACACAATAATGGTTATCGAAAACCCACTTTGTCCTTTTATTTAGAGGGGAAAAGTCCCCCCTGTCCACTTTCTCGAAAGGATTTTCCTTTTTTTATTTCCTCTTCCCCCCTGGGAAGAGAGAAGAGAAAAGAAAATCTCCTTTTTCTTTTTTTTGAAAATGTAAAAATTTCCCGGTATTGAAAATAAAGCATTTACTTCTTGAGTAGGTGGAAGGAACAAAGTCGTGACAGTGGTTCGTCCAAAAAAGACAGATAATAAGATTTTCGGCTTAGGGGTTTTCTTTTGGTAAGGATTTTGGCTTGTTTTCTAAAAGAGCGATTACGGCGAGCTTTTAAATTAGTTTTCCGACAGCTTGTTTCTTTTTTCCTTGGAATTTATTTGAGTGATGACGGAAATTTAGTTTTTGGCTTGGAAATGTATTAGCTGGACTTTCTTGATGAATTCATTCATGGTCTGGTTTTGTCGAAACACGTTTCCGCCAACTGGGAAATTTTTGATCACGCTTAAGCTTCATTATTGTTAACCATTTTTCGGTTGATAAGAGTTTGTTCTGTTAGAGGTGAAAGTTGTAACCCAACAAGAGGCATGATTGTTTGCGTGATCAAGGGTTGAAGGGAAAAGTAAATGTGAAAAAAATCAGACACTTACGAATATGTTCTGAAACTAAACAAGGTTTTCAACAACAAAGGAATAGGAAAAGTCAATTAAACTGAATCGTAAGTTTTATAACATATAATATATATATATATTTCGACTTTTTATTCGGCATTCGACCGACTATGTAACCTTACTCCCGCTAACCTCCTGTACTTTCCTCAGGAACTTTCCAAAAGGTTTAATACATCCTCCCTGTTGGTGTTTAAACATTCGACCAAACCCCAACCACCGTTCTGTAGTTTGCGAGCTTCTTACAGTGGACACAAATATGGGTCGCACCATCAACCTCGTGACATAAAGGGCAGCAGCACCTTATCTTTTTTGCTCCAGCTTTCATTTACTGTAACAGTCAACCCTGTAATCTAAACCAGGCCAGCGCTCCTCTAAAGTGCCTAGGTAAGTCTAAATGGTTTGGGCCACCTCCTCTGCATAATTCCAGTAAATTTTCATTAACTGAATAAGTTGCTCGAAAGCTGGAGACTCACTTTTTCAGCATTTACTGACCATAAGTGCCAGTGCAGGGGACAACTTCCTGCCTAAGGAACGTTCTAAATCGATAGCAGGATACTTGAGGAGAAAACTGTCTTCCACCTAGCAAAAGTGTCACCACATTCTCATCTGTTTGTTTAGATTTCTTTTCAATGAATGGCTTAAGAAGTTACAAGGTGAAAGTATTTCGAAAACGGAAATCGATTGAGAGCTTTCTAAAAGTTTCATAGTCCCCTGCGTATTCTACTCCACGTATAACTTTAAACAAGTAGTTCATTCTCTCTCTCAATCTCTTACGATTTTGCCACAATTTGTATCTCGGAATTTTTCTTAAGATTTTGTTTAAGCTAGCGACTAAGCGATCGATGCAGGAAACTTTTGGTTTACCTTAACCTGACCTTTCTCACTTCTTTCGACTCCCTGCTCGCTAATTGTATTAATTTCTTTCAGCAAAGACAGCAATTCTCTTTCCTCGAAGTTGTAACGACTGTCCCAGGACAGCCCCCCAGACTGAGAGAGCGTTTACTTTAGCTTAGGCGTGAATTCTTTTGAATTCTTTGTTTTTAACAAAACATTATTTATTATTTCTAGGTAAGCACAAAAAAGCTTCGCCATGTTCAGGTTCTGCTGTCCACCATTCTATAAGAGATTAAGTATAGTAAGTACACAAAAGCATAAAAGTTTATAAAGAAAATTTTTATCAAGAGTAGGTTATTGCAGCCTATCTTTTTAAGCTTCAGAGAATTACAACAGGCAGTCTATACAGCGATATAGTATGTACACCATGTACATTATGAACTTTTATCACTGCAGATCTGGCTGATTTTCTACATAAAAATATAACACATCACGTTTCAACGGTTGCTAATATGTTTCCGATGTTTACGAAAATCGGTGACATACTGATTAATTCAGTAGTCAAGCGACTGTAAGTTTCGACATGTTCGAAATCTTAGTGGCCTAGTAGTAAATCACTATTTTCATTGGCATGCAACAAAATGAACATAACTTATCTGGAGTATATACTGTTGTCATGGTGATATACAGTAAGAAGTAAACGAGTTCTATGCATGTGATTAATATGCAAAAACTTATGCACTGACCTGAGAGTTTTATGTTTCATGATTACCCATTTAGAGCAGTGGTTTCCAACCGATTTTGTGTCGTGCCCAACCTAGGCATTTCTAAAATCCTGATGATTTCCTTTTCATGATATTTAAATTTTCCACAGACTTGCTAGAAAACAATTCACTGTTAATAACTCATTCCCAAATTACTCCATATTCTTTGGTGTAGTCACCCGAAGAGTGCACGACCTGATCATGACCCACCAAAATATTGTCATGCCCTAACGGTGAGGCCCCACGTAGGGAATGACGGAGTTAGAGGGAAAAAACGTGAAAACGTTGACAGCTCTTGAATAATTTCGCGCTATATTTATTTTAACCCGCTGAACTGTAAACTAAATTCATATTACAATATCGAGATAGTTTTGGTTTTCCCCGGCGGCGGTCCGAAAATCCAGTTTTCGTTGCCTTTTGTACGACCATTAAATAATACACGAAGAATGATTTATGGCCGTTTCCGAGTTCCTTGCTAGAAGAAGAAAGATAATGTCAGAGAGAAACCTTTCGGAGTGGTATTTTCTCTTTCACTCGCGGTTACCCCGGTTCTCCCTCCTCCTTCTCCTCACTTCCTATTTCTCTTCGTTCTCTATGAAGAATATACTTTTGAAGAAATATTTGACATTTCTGAATAAACTTCCATTAAAGAAACACCTCCGGTAGCTTGTCGGAGAAGAAGAAGAAGAAAAAAAGAAGAAAAAAGGAAAAAAAAGGTTTTTCTCGTGAAAACGTGATAAAATCGAGAAAAAATCAGTTTAAACATGAAGGAAGAAGGAAATAAATTCAGCAGCAAAAATTTTATTTTTTAAGATTGGATTAAGAAAGAGTCCTTGGAAAGGAAACTTCCATGACTTTCTCCACCTCTCTTCTTCTCTTTCTTTCCTTTCTTTCCTGCACTGCTTGCCCTTCTCCCTCTCTCTCTTTTTTTATGCATGACAATAAATTTATGAAAACTGGAAATCCGTCGTGTCATCACAACTCTCAACTTATATTAAAATTTTCGGCAAAAGGTCTAGAATTTTAAATTTTTGTTATTTAAAGCATTGCCAAAATTATGGTCGCCTTTTTTCTCGTTTCGGTCACCCATAAACTGTGCAGTTTCACGTTAATGTTAGTCAGCTACCTTTTGTTAAAGGCTACTGTTGCCCAAACATTAGTGTTAAGAGTCTGTCAAATTCAGTCTTTGACTTAGATACTAACCTGGTACTTTGTTGTCTGAGCAGTTCTTGTCATAACAGCATCCTACACGAAGCATACTACGTGTGGGTTCCTACCTGCACAACTAGTTCATACTTTCCTATGTACAACGTGTTATTTGTTTTGTTCCAAAAATTTTTTCGAAAATTCTTTTCAAATGTTTTCAAAAGAAATAAGTGAAACAGAAAAACAAATCCTTTTAGATCTGACAGTGCAGTCGGTATCGACTCGAGGTAAGAGGATAACCTTGAGGAAGGCTGGCAGAACATGTAAAAGCAATTTATTGGTAACGAAAGGAAACAAAAATTGAAACTTCTGCTTTGGGGTTTTCCCAGAAACCAATGAAACTCCTCCAAACTGAATACCAAATGCCCTGTACACTCTTGTTCAATTTATTTGAGACAACACGATTAGGATCGAACCAGACATATACCACTATAAACTTTATACAATTCTCTTAGCTCAACCTCAAGATCCTTTTTCTTTTTTTCTTTCCACCTCAACCCCCATTCTCATTCGGTTTTATAAGAAATCCAAAATTCCTCATAATGCGCCACACTAGAGTTGCCATGCGTTTGATATCAAGCCAACCATTGACCGGGAAGTCAAAACACAATTAAACGGTTGAATGAATCAAAAGCCAAAAGCTCGGGGAAATCCGGTTTTAGAGGTTTTCGACGTCTTGATTTAGACGAAAGCCATAATTTCCAACATTTTATATTTATCTTCAAATATTTATTTGGGAAATTTTTAAAAAGGACCCACCCGATATTAGGTTTCAAAACTCCGCGACAGCTTTATGAATACAAATTCGTTTAAAATAAAGTTCTTTCAGTCGATAATAAAGGGCTTTATTTACATAATGTTTACATGTTTCGTGACGTGACAAAAGGATTCCATGAGTATTTCTTTCTACACACAGGTATAAAATATGTGAATCACGTCCTCTGGCCAATCGAAACAAAACACACGCCAGTTTGGGGGGTGTGATACAAAAAAAAGTTTTGAAATTCTCTAATTCTGACTTTATTCTCACACTGGAAGCTTTTAATTGTCGAATTGTTTAATTTTATTATTTATGTGAGAATAATGCTGACAGGGTCGTGTTTACTCTTAGGTTGATTTCCCTTTATCTTAAAATTCATCAAAACATTCACGGATTTCTCAGTCCCGATCCCCGTGTTGTTATCTGAGCCGAATGTAATGTATCTTTTATGTTATAAATTATTGTGTTATCTGAACAATTCAAAGCCTATATGATTCAAAGATCAGACGGCTTAATATCACTCTCTAGTCTAGACTCATGTTGTAAAGTGGGAAGTGTGACTTCTCGAAAATAATTTGAATATAACTTATATTGTGATAACATAATATAATGATTAAAATAAAAATTATTACCTAGTAATAGTACTATTACTAAAGATTTTTGGTGTCCACCTCTACGGATTCTTGACTAACTGTTGTCTGCGTGTCCATGATTGACTCCATAACTGACTCTTTTTTGTTGGTTTTTCAACTTCTTTAAAGTTCTGAAAGATCCCCCGATGAAAATGTCACTTTTTCTCTGGCGTGTTCGTCGTCCTCATTGGTTTTCAAAACTCATGTGCAGAAGTTTTCGACTTCTGTCATTTTTTTAGTGAGTCTAACAGGTCTGTGTGATACTGCCATATAGAGAAGTGGAAAGGTTTGCCGAAGCTGTAGTCGTTTAAAGCCCAGGCCCATGAAAGTGTGTTCTGCGGTGTCTGGTTTGTTGTGGCAGTAGTCAAAGAATTTGGAGGAAACTGGAAGAATATTAATTCTAGAGCTGTGTAGAACGACGCACTGACTTTGTAAAATAAGGCTCAAAAAAATTTTTTGTTCAGGTAAGAAACACCCCAATAAACCACAGAAAGAAGAGTTTTTATGACGGTACAATTACATATTATTAAAAAATTTTTAAATTAAAAACAGGTGAGTATATCGGTTCGGCAAAAATTTGTCTTAAACACATTTATGATCCGAAGGCCCGGCACAAACTGAGGCTCAACAGCATTCTCGAAAAAAATTATCCAAAACAAATTTCCCATTACCGGTTGTATTTTGAGAAATTTCTCGAGTTTACACACTTCCCTGAAGGTTTTTGCCACGAGTTTATCGAGTTTTAGAGAAAGTTGAAAAGCGAGATATAAAGCCCCATGGGGAAAAATTTTTTTAAGTTTTCAAAGTTAATTACGACAGTATAGGTAACAGTGGGCAAATGCCTCGAGCCGAATCAAAATTTCCGAAGCGAGGTTTTTCGTAATAGCGAAACTTAACCCAACTTTAGGGCTTGATTTACCTAAATCATTTAGCGAAACCCAAGAAAGGGTTGTACTGAGTGTAGAGGTGTCTAAATATGTGGCAAACGGAAACCGAATGAACCAAATTTTGTTTAAAAAATAAACGTTTTAATTTGACTTGAGCAGTATTCATTATCATCATCATTAGCGCTGCAGCCCTGTGTAAGCCTTGAGCTTCTGCGGGAGTGTACTCCAGTACGCCCTATTCATTGCTCTTCTCTTCAGTTTTGCATTCGAAACGCTCGGACTTCATCTTCCCATCTTATGTTGGGACGGCCCACCCGTCTGGTTCTCTCTGACTTTTTGTGGATGAGTTTGCCTTTTATGACGTGGACTGCTCATTCTAACCTCCTGAGTTTAATGAAGGGGATAATATCTTTCACCTCAAAGAGCTCGTACACCTTGTGGTTGGTCCTTCTTTTTTAGGAGTCACCTTCCTTGGCGGTTCAAAGATTGGTCGGAAAATTTCCTTCTCGAAAATTCCGACGTTTTTCGTTAAACTTTGTAAGTGTCCAGACTTGAGGCAGCATTACTCTTCAAAAAAATTTTTGTCGTGCCATACTCTGTGCTATTTTGGCTTTTCAGCCCCAACAATACCAACAGTATTCATCTACAATAATTAATTGAAAGCGCTCGAACTAGAAAATGGAAAAATGTTAAAGTAAAAGGACTACAAAGGCGTCCACAACACAAAAACAATTTTTTGGGAAACCACCCCTTCCTTGTCTTCGAGTTCTAGCTTAATGACCCTTCACATCCACACACTAACGATCAAAAAACAAACAGGTCTTAGTCAGAATGTTAAAAAACCAATTTCATAACGCTGGAACCACGACATAAAACCCTCATCTCTCCATTCCTATTTCCTCTCTTCACTCCTCTTCTCCTACATCTTTAGCTTTAAACAGATTTTTTTTCCACGGGAGAAGGAGGAGAAGTAGGAGGAAAGCCGTTCAGGAGGAATAAGGTACAAATCCCAAACAACACACGTTCACACGCTTACACAGACTAATGATTGAGTGTGTCATAAATCACATTACTGTCGCATTCATATGGGAGTTTTTGAAATATCATGGATTACAGATTTTTTTCTCTCCTTGATTCTTACCACCTCCATCCGATCTCCGCCCCGTCTTTCTTGCCTCTCTCAACAATCTGCTTTCCACAAAACTTGTACAAAAAATTTTTAATTTTTTTTATAGCGCGAATTCCTATTCAAAAATCGAAAAGTGTTAGATAAATCAAAAGATTAGGCTAATGGTTGTATTCTACTATGATCTGAACAGAGCTAACTCAGAAAGACTGACTATTCACTGACTGAATGACTAACCATCCAAGTATTCCAGTACTTCTTAAAGAAGAACACAAGGTTGGTATGGTCCCTGAAAACTGAGGAAGATATAAGGGAATTGAGGACCGCGAAAAGAGACCTACAATACTGAAAAAGTAAATACAAGAGCCGAGCTAAAAACTGGGAGAGCGTGGTCCGCCAAAAGGAAAAGGCATCATGAGAGGCGAAAATGTGAATATTGGAGGTGGAGGAGACAAGAAGTAAAAGAGCCACACTTTAACTTACAAAACTGTTTGAAGAAAGGCATACTGTATATACATATTCTGTAAAAAAACACAAGTCACGGTTGGGATTCAAAATTATTGAACGAGATGTCATAACGAAAGTTTTGTCCGGCCTCGTAATTTTGTTTTTCAGTTGAATGAAAAAATTTTGTGAAAAATCTGATAATGAAATTTTTATGAAGAAATATGAATGTTCACATGAGAACTGACAGATGAACAAACAAGCAAAAATCAAAAACAAATCGAAAGTGAGGTAGACATTGACAAGTGACCGAATCAAACAGACAAATCGATAACGAGACGTAAGGACTGCTCGTGGAACGAAATTACAATTTTTTTAATTGAATGAGAAAAGTTGTGCCTGAAAGTTGTTCTTACATACCATTCGTATGTCATATAACAGCTTGAATTTAAATGCGACGAGACCTAATTTATAATTAAACAAGTAGAAAACAGGAGACCTTTGGGAATAGCATAAGAAGTCCTTATGGTTGGTGGCCTGGAAAAGTGGATTATAAATGTAAATACGATTTCGGGTTGGAGCTGAGAAAATAAATGTGTAATTTGGAGAGAGAATGTGAAAAAGAAGGATTTAGTCTTCTGCCTGGGAAATGTTTCTCGAGAATCAAGAAAACTATCTGAAGTGAAAAGCGTTTGACGGCTTCTTTCGGCAGAATAGTTGATGGTACGGTCCGAAGTGAAACTTCCTCATTTTTAGTAGGGTTTCTACTAACATGAAACAACCCTCCGGGTAAGTGACCCAGAGGAGCACTAATAGCAAGTTTTGTGGTTAATATCAGGAAAAATTTGCAAACAGTAGAACCCTTTTTTGCGTGGGTAGAAGTTCCCCGTAGGAGGGGTTCTCATACACATCCAAAAGCTCGTACCACTGTAGGTCTATACTGTCGGACTTTGACCGACTAAAAACTTCTTCCTATACTTCACACGCAAATTTATATTTACCGTACAGAATGCATGCGTCCAAAGTTATCAGAATTTCCTCGGAAAATCTAAGACGACACTGTTAAAACGGGCACATATCACTCAGCCTACCTCTCTCTTTCTAGTAACTGCTCTACTTCTTCCTTCTGTACCTAAACGGTTTCACAGAAGTCCTTCACCGCTTTCCATTTATCCGGACCTTTCAACATTTTCCCAATGACATTCCGATAAACTCAAGTCCGGACCTTATAATCTTATTAGCTGTTGGTTCCATACAGTAGACACACAAGTCAACAATAGAAGAAACGGAAATTCAACCAAACCCGATGATAGAAGGCTATAATGAATAAGACAGTTAACCCACTCATGATGATGAAAATTTAAGGGTTGAAAAAATAAATAAATAAAATAGAATTTTCAGTGTCGTATAAATAAAAAGGTGGCCTACAAAGGTTTTAAAAACGACATAGGGTTTAAAACAAAGAGGTAGAGGGAGTGAGGGTCGATTAAAAAGTATGATGAACGAAACAAAACCGGAAGGGTATAAATTGATTGATCGTCAAACTAAATTAAAAACGAAAACAAATAAAAAAAAAGTGATAAAGATATAAATTGGTAGACATTTCGGGAGGAATTTAATTGCGGGGTTATACAGAGAAACCCGGGTTAATGAATTTTCACGTTGGCATCACCGATTTCCCCCTTTAATTAATATTGTTTTTTAACTGGAATTTAACTAATCTTAATTTTTAAAAAATTCATAAATTCTTCTGAAAAGAATATTTGTGTCATGGTTTTTAAAGAAAAAAATTCTTAGTCTTACCAAAAACCATATTTTGAATTTTTGGGTTAAGCCATAAAAATAATATACCATTTTCTAATACGTAACTGGAACCCATTATTGTTACAATCAAATATCATAAACAAGGTTTATTAGTTAAATAAATAAATATTATACACTATTAATTAATAATATATTTTGTTATGAACATTTTTACATTATTCATATATAGTTTCCTTTATACTAAAAGTAATCGTACCGTAGTTAGCTATGTAATACGTAACTGAAATAAGTGGACGAGGCCTGAAGGACAAAAATAACGTTACAATTTTGTATAAAGTGCCATAGGTACATAATAAGTTGTTAAATTTTTAAACGATAAATACATGGAAAAATATAATTATATAAATAACAATACATAAAAAATTGGTGTAACGGGACTTAAACACTACACCACAGACCTCAAGCTCAGAAAAGAATTTTTTAAAAATTTAGCTTACAAAACAAATATAAATTGTAAAAAATGAGCTTTTAATTAAGAACGTAAAACTGCTAACTTTAAATTGAAATAAAAGAAGAAGGAACTCATTGTGAAGGAAGAGCCGCACACATCAAAGAGTTGTTTCCGCTTGGAAACATATTATAGAAACCTTCTTGATCACCTTTTAAAGAATTTGGAGAAAGGTTTTATTTATAAAATAAAATCACTCAACCAAGCGAAAGATGAACTGAATAGATTTGGAACGTGGGCAACCTGTAGATAGCAAAGATAGAAAGCTGCAACTCATTAGTTTTCGGTTCGCAGATATAGATGGATAAAGGACTACATTTTAGGGAGCTTTAAAAGCAAAATAATGTGATTTAGCTTATTTAGCAAACTAACTTAGTTGGTTTTGAGTGAACTTTCTATCTATTTGTTCGGGTTCGAACTGAAATGCTTTTGATTTTTGAATCAAACCATCATAAATGCACTCAAATTTGGTGAACACTAATTTCACTTTTTGTGTTTGGAAAACGGCGAAGTCGAGAATGTTGGGATTATGGCCAGGATCAAAGAGCCGGTGGGATGGTTCTCTAGAGAAGGTAGGAGAAGGGTTTTTGGTGAGGATAGAGAGGTAGAGTTGCTCACTGCCAGAGTTAGTGGAGCGGAAGCTTGGCAGCGACCAGGAGTGTTTAGAATTTTGTCTTTTCCCCCCAATCTGTCCAGAATATGAGTCTGATAATAAGAAAAATGCCACTTGTAAGAAGCTATTGAAAATTTCAGAGCCGTTGTTAACATTTCCGGTTTTTACGTCTTAATACAAACCGCGTAAAAAAAAACCTGGCGTCGCCACTCTGCAAAACAATGCCTTTTTCACTCTAACCTAAAAAGATGATTAGTTGTAGGTAAACACTTACAGTTTTTGTTTTTTAAATAGTCTAGGACATCTATAACTGTAACTGAAACAATTGAGTGCAATTCACAGTAACACACCGAAAAACGAAACTGTCAACTTACAGTTGTTAGCACCTTCAGTAGTGAAATCCAACAGTTCTCTTTGACTGTGTTTACGGTTAAATACACCGTAACACCTCTAGATATTTTTTTACGCGGTTTGAAATAAACTAAAAGAGTATTCAGTACCTAACTCTCGATTTCTTAATCACGAGCACACATGAAAATGATGAACACTTACAATTATTTTAGTATTATTTTTATAGTATTATGTTCGTGTATTGTATACTCTCTTCTCTTAACCAAACATCCTTACTCTGCTCCTGCTTTCCTTTTCTTTATGTGCCTTTTTCTCACATAGCTATAGTCTTCTTTTGGCTTCCTCCAAATCGTTATTGGGGCTAAGGCACTGGTCTATTCCCAGACATAACTTCTCAAAACTAGTCCGAACAACTACATACATATTTGCAGTTGTTGGTGTTCCTCTCTGTCTAGACAGTTTAGAAGGTTTTGAAAGCTGAGCAAATGATGTCAAGCTTATGTCAATATAATTTTTTCTTTTATATTTTGTAAACAAATTGACTTCACAGGTATCTTCAGCAGGAAAACGGGTGGCAAGCATGACATATTAATGGGAGTTTAGAGAAAGAGAGATAAAAAGTGTTTCTAGTTCTGGTTGCATTAGATTAGAAAACAGAAAAAAAACCGTTGACAAACAAAATGGATGAGGCGAGACAAAATCCAAAGTTCACGCGGCATCCGCATGTTTTAGAAAATTAACACATGACAAAATATTTGCCACAATTTTTTCGCTCACTTTTGTTTTGGTGGGAAACTTTTTATAAATCAACAATGACGCGGTCGTCGTCTTGATTCCCTCGTGGCCACACATCTCATGTTAAGCACGATTTTCCACTTGGGAAACTTTCTCTAAAATGAATCTAGTTGAATTTTTCTCGGCTTTTTAAGTTTTTTTCACTCGGGAAATCTCGAGTGCGGTTGAATTTGGTAGGCGCCACATAACAGGACCACTTTGTGTATTTTTTATAAAATTCCGGAGCCATTTTGTAAAAAAAGCTCGAGCTGTCAAAAATTTCATTCTCGAATGGCTTTTTATCCCTCTCATTTTTTAACCTGTTTTTCGTATTTTCATCTAAAATTCAGTGATGCAGTGGATTTCCAAATGTTGGGAACTTTAAGAACAATGTCTTGTAATTGGCATAAAGCGACGAACTAGCACGATGCTAAGACTAAGGAATACAGTTAGGGTCATTTCTCATTCTTTTTCTAATAGTTGGTCATAGTTGATAATAAATAAATAAATAGTCAATGGCGTTTACAAGTCAATATACAACAGAGAGCAACAGCGACATTCCAAAGTGAATTAGATTAACATTTATTTCCGTGTCGCTTAACAGCTTTTCCTCAACTATCACGGTCTTGAAAACATATAGACAAGACAAAGTGATGGAAAGTCAACATGGGGGGATGAAACGAGAAACTTGTGAGTTTTTTGAAGATTAAACCATATTTGTCTTTACAGTGGTATCTTGAGATACGAATTTAATTCGTTCTGTGATCATCGTCGTATGTCAAGAAAATTGTATGTCAAAGTGGCGGGAGGAAAGCTGAGCGAACGTTTTGCCATTTATGGATCACCTATGCAATTATCACACATCCTAAATTCGTATCTCAAGGTACCTCTGTATTTTCATATTTCATTTAAATTTTTAAGAGATACAGTATACCTTCCGAGGGGTTATATTAAGGCTTATAATTGTATTTGTTTTTCATAATTTTGATTACAAAAGCTGAAAAGTTGCTCAGGCTGTTGACATCTGTTGTTTAGGAACGACCTATCTATTTCGAAGGGATTTCTCAAGTCACTCCATTGTTTTACTGTTTTACCGACTGCTTGAATTTCTTAGTCAGCAATCATGGACCCAGTTTTTTGGCCTGGCTGAATCCCTTTTTTACCTTCTGGTCTGGCCAAATTTTTACAGTCATTGACCCAAGACTGACTTGGTTGAATTCTGCAGCCACTGACCTAATACTTTCAATCGGAGTAAGCATCCAAGCATGTTCTACATCATTGCAAGCATGATGTTGGCAATTTAAGCAGATATTGTCATCAATTATCCTGAACTGTTTTAAATTTAATCCAAAATTTCCATGTTCAGAGAAGACTTGAGTAGTAAAATAGTTGATTTCGATTTGTTTATTTTTCATTTTGCCTTTAAGAACCTGAAGGTGGTTCTCTCTTGCCTGAGGATGTCTATTGATCTTGTCATTTTTTGTATATATGTAAATTTAAGGAACGAATGAATGGAAATCATCTTGAAAAAGTACCATTCTATTAATAGGATTCTAGCAATTTTGCTACTGGTCTCAGAAGATAAGGTATGGTGGCTATGAATGGTTGGTATGACACCAGATCGTTGTAAACTTTTTATGTTTGCCTGGTTTAGACTCGAAGAGAACACAGAGCAGCAGTAGCCAAATATTGCTAAGACTATAACTAAAACAGCGCACAGACATTACACATATACATGTAGGTGTCCGAAAATAAAATTAATAAAACTTCTGTATTAGTTTAAGTGCGAATAGTTTCCTAGGCAAAGGAAACCACTGTGGAAAAACTTACACTTATCCAGTGCGAAAGGATACGAAAGGAAAAGATAAAGCCGAGAGAGAGAAGAGGAAAATGGGAGTAAAAAGAAAGTGCCCGGAAGAAATCTCGTACACCTGCGTTTAAAATTAAATGGTCATGTCAGCATTTTAAAAAAAACGGAGCGCGGATTTAATTGAATCATTAACAAAAACTTGCGGGGAAAATTTTAATTAACTAAAGTAAATTAAGAGTGAGAAGTAAACAATTTAATTTGTTGTTACCAAAAAAGGTTGACAGGAGGTGAGAAGATATATGATCAAAAGGAAAATAGACAAACGACTCGCTTAAAGCTCAACTTTCGGACGGGAGAAAATTTTCCCCGTAGAAATTCTTCGCGAAAGAAATAGCGCCTTTAAAAATCTCGGTTAAAGTTTAAAATTAAAATGCTGAAGGGGTTTAAGGGAAAGCGGAAGTGAAGGGAGCTCTGTCGGAGATTATTGAACAATATATTTATAGAAAAAGAAAGGAAAAATCTCAACAAATGATGGGTTTATAGGAAGAGGAAATCAATATTCAGGCAACCAGTCAAAATGTCAAAAATTCTGCAAAATTTTTCTCCTTCCACGTTCCCTCTGCCACCACCCACCCCTCCCCATTGCTTATTCCTATTCTCGTTTCCTTTTTTTCCTTCGTTCTTCCTCTCTCGCTCTCTCTCTCTCTCTTTTTAATCTGCCAAAATTTTATACGTATCCAAGGTTTCAGGAGAGGAAAAAAAATTTGTTTTTCTTGTAAAAACTTTTCTGGCAAGGATATTCTTTGCTGAAAATTTACGAGATTCATTTGCGCAAGCTCTGCGTTTAGGTCGTGAAAAACTTTTTAAACTTTTATATCCGTCCTCCGACTTCCCACGAGTATTTTGTCCTCCTCGTTGATGGGTTTTTATTTTTTCCCCTCATTTTTTTGAGCTGTTTCTCAGTTTTTCTTTTCTTTTTTCCTCTGTCTTTCTTCCGTTTCGTTTTATTGATATTGGAAGTTCATTTCATAAAATTTTGATGCAGGATTTGGATTTGAAGTAAAATACAGAAGAAGACAGAGGACGTAAAATGAATGAGACGTCGCAGCAAAACAGATTTATTTCTAAGATTGACGTAAATTAGAAAAATCGTCCTTCGGTTTTATATTGTCATAGTTGCACATTCCTGTGGTCTATGCTTGATTTTGATGGTTGACTTCAAGATGAACTGCATATTTATTTGTTCTAAAGAACTTTATTTTAAGAGCAGTGAAGTAGTATTGTAAAAGCTGATCAACTTATGGGTTCTCGTTCATTCGAAGACAGAATGGATACAGTATACCATAAACAATAGTCACAAAGATACAAATAAACTACCATAAATACCAAAGACCGATAGATACAAATCACCACACTGTAGGTTTCCTCACGTAGGAACTTCCCATACAAACATGCTTCCGTGCCTCGATTTCCATACAAACAATAGGGAAGATGTCGAACCAGTGTCATTTGTAGTAAATCTTGATAGGACGTTGGAATTCACTATAACTTAGACCGATTACATTTGGACGTTACCAACAAAGACAGTTACAGTAGCATTTTCTGAACTGTGAGACGCCCCTCTCTAGAAAGACATGAGCAACTCTAAGGGGGCGTGAATATTAGCCAGGATTGTGAAAAAGATTGCAACTAATGCAATACATAACATGTAGGTACATATTAACTACTATGCTACAGCCTTTCCTGTAGCAAACATTACGGTTTAGAAGTATATCTGCGCGGTAGAGATTGAATGTGTTTATAGCATTTTATAAAATGAAAGTGAGGTGCCATATGATCAAATATCTTTAAGGGAGGCACGGAAAAATAACGTTTGAATACTACTAAGTTACAGGATAAACAACTTTTCAGCTTTTTTCGTTTGGGCCTTGACATGTAAACACAAGCACTAGTTTGTATCTTCTCTCGAGTATATCCATTATAGATTTTATACATGATACTTGTATCTCAATCAAAAGAATAGCGTTTAGGCGAACACCTGAGAAGGGTACGCAGTGAAGTATATTATGGTATTATATTATATATGTTTGGGAGATATGCCCTTTGAGCATTAAAAAGTGTGACTGGGGCGGAATATGTTTGAAGGAAGTGGCAATGAATCATCCTGGCCAGACAGAAAGGTGTGAGTCAGTGTATCTTTGGATCTTGGTGTATGCAGTCATTAAAATAAATATTATGAACAGCTGAATTTTCATTTATTTATCCAAGTCTCTCGACCTTTAACATACAATGTAACATACGACCGTACAAGATATGTTACGGTAAAAGTGATAAATTGGGCGAATATATATTGTTTACAATCAGGATTGATTTCGATCTCTTTGCAAGTATCCCTTTGTAAGGTCGTTGACCAGAAATCTTATTTTGAAAACTCTCACTAATGGCTATTTCACTCCTATTCAGTTTCGGACCCAGACTTCCTCCTTCTCTCTACTTCTCACTCTCTTCCCCTTTCTTCAGAAAAATTCTCTTGACAATAGATCAACACATTTGGACTAACACGAAAATTGCATACTTGCAATGAAAGAGGTCATCAATCAACGTCCACTTCAGTGTGTGGCAGTTGGAGGAAAGTTATTGTGCGTAGGTGAACACACAGGCACTCACTCATTCACTCACACACACACACATTTCTTCAACTTTTCCACTTCTCGTTTCCCTTTCTTTCTAAGGTAAATTTGATTTTAAGTCGCCATTTTTATTTAACTTTCAAAATCCCCGGCTTTTATCCGTAAAACAAATATTTTTTTCCTTTTATGTCGATTTTAATCCTTAAATGTGACTTAAAAATAAGAGGCTCATCTTCCCGTCTCTTTCTTCGTTTCTACCTCCTCTAGTCCCATTTCCTACCAATCGCTTTTCTCCTTTTTCCCTGTTTTCTCAGTCTTTGTACTGTGTAAGTGTAGGATTGCTTCATTTCCATAAAATTGCAATAAATGGATCGTTTGAAACGTTGAAAATTAAAATTGCTTTATCTTGGAGTCATTTATTTTGTATCGTCTCACGTTTTCTATTTTTTTGCCCGAAAAAAGGCGACTATAATTATTTTTAGGCGCGTGTCTCCCTCTCTTAACAATTATTGTCGCAAAAAAGAAAATTTTCTTACACTTTTAATATTTTTTTTGTCGAATAATCTGAAGTCGTTTAAACGACCTTTGAGGTCGGCTTTTGATGACGCCAGAATGCCATTAAGATTAAACTGCTTTGTTCCGTTGTCCTCTCTTGTAGACAGCAGATTGTACTTTCTTGTAGGGGTAAATTCACAAATATTGCACATTTCCTTATAAAAGTCATTTCATAAATACTGCACATTTTCTGATATGCTCATAAAAAATACACCAATTGGGTGATCGAATTTTCATCCACAGCCCTCTGAAGTTTTATGTTTACAAGTTGTTAATGAAAAGAATAGGTACCTAGTTTCACCTAGAAGGTGAAGTCCATATTGTGACTTGAAGAGCAACTTGTGTTCTTTATGTTCGTTAGTATGTATAGACCTGTTATGGTGGTTTGAAGCTACTGAAACTCAAGTCGCGTCAACCATCTATCCAACTGGTCGTATGCTGAATTTCGTGCCTTTCACAAAAGAAAATTTCCCACAGAAGACACACCTAAAGGACCATATACGATCAGGACGACAGGACCTTCGACCCTCTATTAATACAACAGAAGCTCGATTCTAGACTGATTCTTTCTTCTCCCTCATCCCCCATTCCTCCTCTTTTTTATCCAAAGAGGCCACCTGTGTACTGTAAACCCTTTCGAAGGTTTGAAGCCGCCTTGTCAAAATTCGTCAAAATAAATACTGACATGTTTTCCCGTCAATTCAAATCCCAAATACGTTTTTGTTGAAAAAATGGTGAAGTTTTTTCTTGGTATATATATATATATATATTTATATTAAATTTAAATGCCTCTTTTCCAGGTGTATTTTGTCAGAATTAATTTATTAGTTATTAACTTCTTGACTTTGATGAGGTGGACGAACAGCTTTTTTATATAAACCCTCGTCCTCGTCCGAAAACGCTCTCGTTTAATATTGTTTTTAATATAAAATATTGCTGTTTTGTGAGGGTAACAACTTTTGTATGAGCTTTGAGGAAACAGTGAACCATTTTAAAATGAATGTTAAAAGTATATTTATAGCTAGTAGAAATGGGCAGAACACCTGATGATGACACAAGGTAGAAGATAGACCAAAGAAGTCACAATAAGGACACCAATTCAGGGAACCAGAAACAAGGGGAAACAAGGACGACCTAATTGCTTTTGCTGGCCAAAAATGATTGAAAAACTGCAGGGACAAAGAATACTGAAGAAGGGGGAGTTTTTGCGCAGTCTTTTGGGCCTGACTCCGGAAAAATGGGAAGAAAGAAGAAGGACGTGAAAGATAAGGAACAAAATGCTCAAAAAGAAATCAAAATATATATAGCTCATTATAATAATACTGAAATCAATATCTACTTACAGGCCTTAATACAATTAATCGCCATTTCTGCGTTCAAAGGAAATTTTTTTTTTTTGTTTTCCAAAAAATCTCAGAAAATTATGTTCGAGTAAGCGAATTTCTATTTCTTCAAAAGACAAAAGTAAAAAGGGGAAAGAAGATCAAGAAGAAGAAGAAGCAGCAAAAGGAAAGAAGGAAGAAAAGACGCGTTCGAGATAAAATTCTTGTAATTACGTCATTCTGAATGATTGGAAAATCGCTAAACAAAGGAAAGGAAAAGGATAGCATCTGCAGAGGAGAGCGTATTAAAATAGCAATTTACTACCGACGTAGTTCCGCTTTGGAAAAATAAAAAATTTTTGTTTGTTATCTTTAATTCGAAAATTATTTCGAGTAAATCTTTCGAGAAGAATGAAAACAAAATATTTGTTACCAAATTAACGAGAGAGAGAAGATGGAATTGTTGGAGAATTTTTTTTGTCTGATGAAAAGCTGGAAGGAAGCGAGAATTCTGTTTAATTTAAAACAGTGAATCTGTCTTCTCGTGGGCGGGCTTTACCGTCAAAATTCTGCAGCACACTACAGCTGATAGTTACAACTGAAACATTGTCACGCAAAATTGCAATATGTGGTGGAAAACCTGAGGGTGTATAGGAACTTAATTTACTGTCTGTTTATATTCAAATAACATCTATAACACATTTATATTAATATATATACCGGGAAGATGTGCCCGTTTTTAGAATAACACAAAAGTATAAATCTTTATTGAATAATATAATGGCCATCATTATTTGTGACTTATTTATATAAGCAATGTTCGATGTTGTCAAAAAAGGATTTTACTCTAAAATGATCTTGAGAGTAACGTCGTCGATTAAAGACGGTCGTCCAGAGCGAGGCTCATTCAGAAAGGTCAAAACTCTGGTAATCATTTCTCGAACTATCTTCTCTAAGCTTTTTGAAACTGTACCTTCATCCAACACCTTGAACGAATTTTTCACTTCTTCTGTATCATTTCTTTCTTATTGGAATTCGTACAAAATACAGTGGCTAAATGAACTTCAAATCGGCTAATCTTTTGTAAGATTAATACTAACATTAATCATGTCCGTTTTAGCTCATTTGCCATGTCAGCATGTTCACAGTCAGTGATAAAACTAGAGAAGCAAAAAAGCGTCAAATGAATATACGCAAACGTGTGTCAAAGTTGATGTAACATTATCGAACAGAACTTCCCGGTGGACCTAATATGACATAATTTTAAGTTATTTTGAAAATCGTTCAAGGTATACTCATTTTTCTTAGTTGATAATCAACATCGAAGTGAGATACCAATAAAAAAAGAAAAATGAAGGACCAAGAAGTTGGTAAGTTTGTCAAAATTTCAATTTTCTCATTCAAATTTTATTAAAGATGAGCGTCAACAAACTCATCAACTCGCGGTAAATATCCAAAGGAAAACAAAGTGATAATAAAGCTTTTTCTATTAAAGACCGATAAAAAATTGATAAAAACCGATTCTATTGAAATGAAAGTCGGGACGGAGACTGGGGAAGAAGAGCAGCAGATGATTTGAATGATAATTTTTTCTAAAGCCAGTCTGAAGTCAGTGAAAGAACGTCGGGTGAATAAAACCATTATTTTGTAACCCGGTGTTTTACAAAATGGCGATATAAAAAAGAAGACCGGAAAAAGAGGAGGCAAAAATTTCCTTTCTTTCTTTTTTTTGAAAATAATGACAGAGTTCAAAAAAGGAGTTGAAATAATTATCCAAGATATAATCTGACTTTTTTGTTGATTTCTCGCTTCAGTATATCTTTTTGCTGATTTCTCAAACAATGAAAAATCAAAATGGAAAACATTTAGTATAAATGGTGGATGAATAAAAAAAAAATGGAGGGAAAATAGCGAAAGATGAGAATAGATTCTTCAAAGTCAGTGGTTCACGTGGTGACACGTCCTGCACATGACTCACCAAAATATTGCCCCATCTCTTAAAACCAATTCTTGAAAAACTTTATATGTCTTCAGCTTATTGGCTTTTTCTTTTTGCTGATACTGTATAAAATTGATTAGACGGTTCTAATTTTTATCCGATACAGAGATAAATCGAATTATTTCAAATCTTTGTGACTTTAAAGTTTTTTTAGATTTCCAATAAATTTTCCCTCCAAGAAAAGGAAGGTCGTGCACAGTTTGACCGTTGTGCTGACATCATTTACACGTCTACTACCAGTGCAAGGTTCTTTTATTACAATCATAAAATTAGTGCTTTGTAGTAATCTTACAAATTACTGGAATCTTTTCTGGTTATTGTCACTATTTTTATTACTCAAACACTTTCAAGAGCTGTTACACTACTGCAAGAATAATATTCTGTGCAGTTATGACTTCCAGTAAGGCTATGTTACAAACGGTACCTGGATAATCAAATCGTTTGTGTTGGAAGTTCGAAGTTTTGTGTTGAGAACCTTTTAGAGGTTCGTAGTACTTGTTTAATCTGAAATACTAACTCTGTGCATTACAATATTGTATAACAAGTATTCTCGCCCTCTGTTTACCTGTATAGATACCATATGTGTATGTCAGACACTGTGGAAATTTAACCTCCCAAGTTTTGTTACCGATTATGCATCTTTGGTTGGAATTTGGTTGTGAGATCAATGTCAGAACTAAATTGAAATTAGTTAAAACCGTCGAAATATTTTTAATTTAAGCTCTTGTTGAACGTGTTTCGGGAAATCAAACAACCTCATTTTACAAACACCGAACTGGAAGTCAAATAATAGCTCTCTGGAGAATTTTATTTGGGAAACCGGACCTTGTCAAAAATAAATTGGAGAAGGAAAATTCCAGGCCAAAGAAAATTAAACGCCAATCCGGATTAATTAGCATTAACATTAAAAATCGTTACTTCGAAACATCTGGAGAGCTTTTTTAAGACTTCTTAAAATATGAAATTTCATTTCTTTAACTGTAAGTCTTGTCTGCCTTTTTATTCAATGCAAAGATGGTTGAAGAGAATGTTATGATTCAAAAAATCTTCTTCAGTTTCCTCTAGGGGCCTAACCATTCTTATCAAAATGGCCTATCAAAATCTCACTGAGAGTACAACTACTGCGATTGGAGTTCAACTGGCAGATTTTCAGTGGATGGTTTCTTCCATTAATTGCCATAATCGGTGATTTCAGTTTTGTGTCCAACCGTAAGTTGGTAAATCAAACAGTTGATAGAAAGGACCTGGTGGCTTATGACCAATCAATTTAATTTTAAGTGAGTTTTCTCTTTCCAATATAGTTATGAACCCAAATGTATCTGGAAAACTGGTATTAATAAAGATTTGTACCAGAATCGAAGTCTCCTGATTTAAAAAGGTTGCTTGTTCAATCATTCCTTAGAACACCTGTATAGATCATTCTTTTCCACATTGAAATTCGTGAAATCTAAACATCAATCAACAAGCAACTGCCTCTCGCAAAAAATTTCAAATTTTGAAAAATGGCTCGGACAATCAAGGGGCTTGACCACCCCGTCTCTATACGGTCTTGAAAGCATTACCTGTCATGCACACACAATAAATTTAAAAACAAACTTCATTACTAAAAGTAAAAATCGATGCACTCACACCTCAAAAACTCTGTGCACAAAGGACCTTTGAGACCTTATAATAAGGATAAAATTATTTTCCCAAAGTTTTCATAAAATGTTCCTTCCTCCTCTCCTCAAATTAAAAACCTTTGAACTGTAGGCATTAAAAAAAGGAGATGGGAAGAGGAAAGAAAGGCGAGCTATGGGGAGGGGAGGGAGGGGGAAAATAATTTTGCCTGAGGAAAAACAAGGCCTCATTAAAAACAATAAAAGAGGAATTTTACAAATGAACAACTCGCCATTTCTTCCTTTTTTTTATAAATAAATTTATTTTTTGTCCCCAGTCAAAATCAAAACTTTATTCCCCAAAAATTGGTAAAGAAAAGAAAACGATAGATGGAAGGAGACAGAAAAGTAAAGAAGACAGTATTTCACGGAGGAAGAGACTTTTTTTTGAAGCAAGCGAGGAAGCAATCCCAATAAATTGCATTTATTCCTTCCGCTTTGATGTTACAGTTGAGATGAAATGGTAAATGGTGATTCCTGTTAACGAAATATTGCAAAAACGTGATCGCGAAATTGTGACTTTCTTCTACAGTTTCTAAATCTCGCTTTTCACCCGCCTCCCGCGTTCTTCCTCTTCTCCCATCTCTATTTCCTCCTCTCACGTTTTTCTCGAGGATTTTCCAGACTTTACTATTCGCGACAGTCGCACATTTCTTTTTAAATTCCGGTTTTTTGTTATATTCAAGCAAACCTGAAATGGAAGTGAGGGGAAGAGGAGGAAGGGAGTATGGGGAAATGAGTTTCCTCCGAACGGAAGAAGCAATTCTAGTCGCAACAAGCATGAATCAGACTTGTTGTGCTTGGGGCGGAAGTGAAAACTGCAAATTTCATAAGAAAAAATTTAGATTGCCTTAAATTTAGTTTTCTCGACAAAAGGGAGAAGAAGGGTGCAAAACTAAGCTAAGACTAAGCTGTAGGATTTACAAGAAAAGCTTTTCACCTAAAACATTTAGAGAAGTCATAGAAGGCAGGATTAGCCTCCATTTTGGTTAGCACTTGTAATAATCATTATTTTTTGTTCTTTTTCATTTACTACTCTTTCTTTTGATTTAGATTTCGCGAGTGAATATCATGATTCCCTCTTCGACTTTTCTTTGTGCACCATCCTCCCCCTGAGGGGAAATAAAAAGATTTTATTTTTCTCCTGCATTTTCTCCTTTATTGTTATGTTTCCAGCGACAAAACCAGTTTTAGAAGTAAAATTCATAAATTGCAGATGAATAGAGCCAATTCATTCTATTGGCTGCTTTCGTTCTTCCATCTAGCTTCTAGTTTTCATTTCCACTTAAAAGTAGTGCCTCCGTTGTGCTCAAGTATCAAGCCTATATACCTCTAACTACGATGGTCTCCAACCCTATGCCTGATGTTGCCAACAGCTCTAACAGTGTTTTTTTTGTTCTTCCCTCATGCTAGCTGCCACGTCTAAGCGAAATATCAAGTAGTTGATCTGGTTTTAGAGGCAAATAACTAGGAAAGAGACCAGTTCCTTAGCTCCAGGATTTGGATAAACAGGCGTGACTGGAAGTACAATCTATAGGGTGGGATGAGATATAAGAGAGAGAATACAGTGGTACCTTGAGATGCGAATGCCCTAACATACAAATTTTTTGAGATACGACATGAAATATTCTAAAATTTACACCTCGACATATGATGAAAAATTTGAGATACGAATTTAGGATGTGTGATAATTGCATAGGTGATCCCTAAATGGCAAAACGTTCGCTCAGCTTTCCTTCCGTCGCTTTGAGATACAATTTTCTTGACATACGACGACGATCACAGAACTAATTAAATTCGTATCTCAAGGTACCTCTGTATAGAAGAAAAATATGTTACTTTTAAAGGAAAAATTTTCAACCTATATTACCGTCTTTTTGATATATTTCATGAAACCAAAGAGGATGACACAATCTTAAACCCACATTCTGTGAACGATGTACATAGTTTATCATAACACATAATTGTCAGTTGTTAATCAATATCTGTGTTTGTTATCGATGAGCAATTTTGTTATATCAATACAATTATCCTCGAATTAGGCTTCCACGAAAGTTACATTTATAGAGAATGGCAAAAGCTGTAGACATCGTCCAGTAAAAACCGAACTATTTTTAGGTTTTTAGGTTAGGTTAAAGAAAAACAAAAATATAAGTATAAACTTATAAACTACCTCACCGCCAAATCCTCTCTGGGCGTGGTAAAGTCACTCTACAGTATCTGCATTGCAGCACTATATTGCATACATGCATGAATTTCGACTCACAGATACCGACAGGTGCCTCGGCTGATACCAAAACTGTAGAGACGAAATCGATCACATGCTATTTGACTGTATAGCCTGGCAGGATCTACGAGTTCAGTATAAAATTGACAGAACCTTTCTAAACATCTGTCACAAAATAAGCATAGTTTAACCAACTTTACAACTTTAGTCACGAGTGTCCTGGCGCTCAAACGCAAAAACTACTCTGAGTGTGAGTGTGAGCGTTTATGGTACAACCTTCTAGAATGGGTATACTGTTACTGTTGTTGTTATGTTATGTTAGAATATGTTGCACAAATGTGACGCGATTACTATTATCTTAAAAATGTTTGTGCGTAACATATGCTTATTGACAAAGTTACAATATAAGCATCATATTGTATTCAATGTTTAAATTGAAGTGCCAATATAATGTAATTAAAAAAACATTAGGTAGTTACAGGTGTAACAACTGTTAAAAACAAAAAAAAAAGTTTAAAAGTTTATATGGAGTACAAAAGATAAGGTAGAGAGCATTTAGATTCAATTTGAAACGTAAAAGCTCAAACTGCCTTAGTTAGGTTAATCACCCAAAGCTGAACTTTTCCGGGCTTAGATCTCCTACAGATACAAGCCTTTTCAATTTTAATCGAGGACTTAAGGCCCTTGACTTAAACCTAAAAAGTTTCGGAATTAGAGCCTCGGGAAAATTGGAAAACGGTTAGAACTTAAACCCCATAATAATGGGAAATCGAATAACTTTCTTCACATAGGATTTGATTATGACAAATGGCCCCAATGGTTGTATGTGACACACTCAAAGCGTTTCAAGGAAATTTTGCTGTGTTTTGGGGCGGATGGGGGTGGAAAGAGCGGGGTTGATGGGATTATGCAAAACAGAAAAAAGCACGCACAAAACGCACGGTTTTGTTTTTATTTCAGTGTCAAATCCGAATATCGAAGTTGTATAGCGTACACAAAATGAATTTACGTAGTTTAGGGTTTTAAATGATTCAAATTGGCAGGTTGGAACACAGTTCCGGGAGTATTGACTTCTACCACATTTTATTAGAATCGACATTTGACTTTGTCCTTTCGTCACGAAGAAAACGGTTTTAACGAGAAATCGGAGAAAGTTTGAAAGCGGTTTCAATAGAAAATTTTGCTAACTATTGGGGAAACCATCAATTTCGTTTTGTGTTTACGTGATTGAATACCCATTAAAAGACTGGTTGAGATTCGGCTGTTTCGCTCTCAATTTTCCCTTATGACCACTTCAGAAATTAAAAGACGACACGTGTTCTTTTATTTTTCTTAGTATAGCACCTTCGTTTTTGTCTTCTGCTCTTATTAAAATGTGTTTCCGGAAGAATTTGAAAGGTTTTTTAATATTCTAAACAAAGGTTTTTTCTTTTTCTATGCTTTTATATTATTTCAAATTTCCCTTTCGTAGAAGGGAAGGTTTGTGCGTTGTCACAAAAGTTTGACGGCTGATCTGTTTTTTCTTAGGTAGCCTTCTGAGATAATTCGCTTTCTTCCAGATTTTGAAGAGCACTTCAATAAGTATAGGCAAATTGAGTCTTGGACAGATGTATTGTATTATTGAAGGGATTATGATACGAAGTATGATCATAGCTCACTCGTGGGAGCTAAGCTATGTTTTCAGAAATTTCCTTTTCCGATTTCTTCTCTTTCTCTTTGTTCTAGGCTTAGCCCTCGAGCTTGTACTTTTATATTCTTTCTCGCGGAACGCTCAGCTTTTTTTTGTATAGTGTTCGAATTGTTGCAGTGTAGTTTTATTTAAACTTGAACAGGATAACATCATTTGGGTCCGGTTGTGTGGGTTTTCAACGAGAGTTCTGTTGGTGCTCTGTCTTCAAAGCACGAGCCATCAAAAACAACAGATTTTCGTGTCCTCTAATTAACTGACACCTATCTTCAGTGCAAGACACTAAGTAGTTAGTATGAAGGACCTTTTCAGAGTCTTATAAAAAACAGTGACCTGTAATGGGTTTAGAGTTTGATTTTCAGTAAAAGGAAAATATCTTTGTTCTCTTCATTTTTGATCAAAATCGCCCAAAATACATCTTAAGAAATTCAGAGACTCGTTTGAACAATTACTCAAACATGAAAATCTCACTGATAAAACGAGGGATGGGAGGTTAGAGAGGGAGGTTAACAAATTTGTTTGAAATATTTCAGCTCTCAAAGAATTCCATCGAACCCAGTAAAACAAAAAGAACGAAAGAAATAAAAAGGAAAACAGAGGAAGCCGAATGATAAAGTACCCAATTTGAGGATTCGGGTGCTCGAGGGAACGACATTTTTTTTGTTTCAAATCAAAAACAAAAGTTCTTTCCCTAGTTCTCCTCTCCTCCTCCTCCTATCACCACCATCATTCCTTCACCACATCTCATCCACTCGTCGTCTTGAACACATTTTTCCTTTTCCTCAGACTACCCTCTTCACCATCTCCAAAACTTATAATAAAAATCTTGCACAGTATAAAGTATATTTTATAAATAATATTCCTCTACCACTCCTTCCCTCCTTTAACCAGTCTGTCTCTCTGTCTGTTTTTGATTACATCGGCTATCACTGATTTGAACAGAACCCTTGTTTTATATTTAACTTTTATAAGAAGATGTAACGGGTCTTTTTATAACCTTGAATTAGCCACGAATTGTTAGAGTCACTTTTCAAAAGTTTATTTTGAGTTGTACCACGATCGAAACGAAACTATGTCCTAACTTTTTGAAATACGGGCTCGAACTGTTTGAGTTTCCCTTGGTTGGGCTTGGTTTTCTAGAAAATGTGGGTAAAACACTTGAAGGAATTCTCGAAATCATCTGAATACTTCCTTTAATCCTTTGGACTGGTGAAAGATGATATTTAATTATATTTGCATCGTTTCTGATTAACAAATTACTTTTTCTGAGAATTGTTTTAACTGGAATCTTTAATGAGATTATAGCCTTTGTTTCTCCTCTCCATTAATTTCCCTTTTCCGTATTTGAACACGAAAATGAGAGAGGAAAGGAATTACAAGGATCTTCATTCTGTACAAAGGTTTTGTTCCAACACGAGTCCAAAAACAATTTTTTAGCTTCAAATTTGACAAAAGTATTATAGAAACTTCTAAGAAACTATTATTAGGTCTACCGAAAAGTTCTGTACGCTTTTAGAATATTAAGAAAGTACAAATGCATCATAAGCGAAAGGTCTGTTGGGTTGTGATTAACGGACCCGCTGATGGGGTTTGACTAAAGAAGCGAAGAGAATAGATTGTAAAATCAAGAACTTGGTAAAAAAGGTGGTAGGGGTGAAAAAAGCATCCTGAGTATAGGGGTATTTAAAAACCTGAGCTAGAAATCTACACTAGGAGCAAGAAATTACAGAATATTGAGAAACTATAAAAGAATAAAAGAGAAAGATAGTGATAAAAGGACTTGGACAAAAACCAGAAGAAGAATACTATACCAACAGTGTAAAGGAATTTAAAAAAATTTAAAGTTAGAAGAGGATGTGAAGCAGAAGAAAAGACCAAAAAAAGCTACTAAAAGACAAGAAGAAGAAGAAGAAACATGGGAGGAAATAAGGCAAAAGAAGACTACCGAGGGAATACCTAGAGTGTGATTCTCAGAAATGGGAGAAGTATACCTCAAAATAGCCAGTAGAGAGAAGAGAAAGATAATAGCTGACTACAGAATGGAGACATACAGATTGGAAGCACCGAAAACAGCAAGTGGAGGAAAAGCATGCGTCCTACGTAGAGGTAACACTGAACGAATGACTGTAGGGGAGCGGAAGACACTAAAAGGAAATGGAAAGAAATGTTAATTCCATAAAATTTTGATTTGATAAAATTATACTACATATTATTATAATTGTTATATTATATAACAGAAATATAAAATAAACAACAATAGATAAAATGGTAGTAACTTTTACCCAACTCAGTCTTGTGTTGTGTTGAAGAAAGCAAAGGTCAACATTAAATTGTCTAGGAAAAAGTAAAAAGAGAAAATAAGATTTATGACGACAGGAAGGCTAACCATCGAACTCGCTCAACCGCCCACATAAGTTTTAAACTTCAAGTCAAAGGAAATGAGTATTGAACTTTAAAAGGAAGAAACATCCAATATATTATCAACAAATTCCACTTGACGTGACGCCATTGATGGGTGAAGTATTACTGAGGTGTAGAAGAAAAACAGAAAAGAGGTAAATAACCAGGGAAAGTTTGGAAAAATGGATTGTAGGCCTAGTCTATCTGATAATTTTAAGACCTAAGTCCTGTTTACGCCTCTGGGATGCATTGAACATCTACAAGGCTCTGCCATTGGGCTCGGTTGAGGGCTGTTATCTTTGCTGCAGCTCAAGTTGTTCCTGCTGCACCCAGCTCCTCTTCAACTATTCCCTTCCACGCCTTCCTTGGTCCTCCTCTTCTTTGGTTTCCTTGGGGATTCCAATCGATGGCTTATTTTGGAACCTGGTCCTGTTCTTGGCGAAGAGTGTGCCCAATTCACCCCCATCCCCTTGCTCTCACTTGTGTTTTCAAGGGCTTCCGGTGTATTCTGAGTCGTAGCTCTTCGTTGGAGATGACATTGGGTCACCTTACACCCACGACCACTCTTAAGAACCTATTTACTGGATCCTGTGGGTTATGTTCTCCGTCGTATCACACGTTTCACATCCGTTGAGAAACGTCTCACACCAAGTTATAGTAGGCTCAAAAGAACCTAGAAAGGATTCCTGTGTCTATGTTGATTATATAAAATTTTGTTTGGACTTTGGAGTAGTCAGTTTGTATAATTGAACGCTTTGAGGAGAACATCATGAAGACGAAATTTGGTTATATTGATAATACGAGAGAGATAACTTTGAAATTACGGGGTACAAATGTACCCCAATATAAGACATATGTTAATCATATAAAGGAACTTTCTCCGAGTGAAGAGGAAAACGAGACGTGGAAAGAAAACGAATCTCAATTTTACATTGACATGGAAAACGTTGGGAAAATGTTATACTTACATTTTCATAGAAAAACACTGAAGGACAAAAAAGAATTTTTTTTTGAAATCCATGTGAAATTTAATTTAATATGCTCTGTTCTCCTGCTTTTTTGACTCGAAAAGAAAAAAAATGCAAATTTTGAGAAAAAAAACTTGTTTTTACCAATTCGAATTGGTTTTTTCCTGGAAAAAGTTGAGACGAGCCACGCTTTGAATCACTCTTGAATTAACATTTTAGTTTTTATTTTATAGTTTAGTTTGTAAAGTTTTTACATTATATCAATTAGTCATCCTGGGTGAATCCGATGCCCACCAGGACGCGTAAGATATCTTTGTAGAAAATTTCAAACGTAAAATGCTAACAGTTTGTCATTTTTTATACAATCTGACTTTGGTCATCGATCACTTTCCGATTAACTATGTTTATAATTAGATAAGTCACAAAGCCCTTTACCTCCATAATTACTAACAATGATAATACCACAAGGAAGTCGATCATAGACACAAAGATAATTGTCATCGAGTGATTCAGATGAAGCATGGTGAAAACCGTCATAGTGTGACGTCATTTCTGCTTCTGCTATTTTAATTCGTTTTGTAACAAATCACCATCACAAAGAAAAAGTCTAACAATTCACAGTCTTAGAGCTGAAAAACGTGGAGGCGAACAGTTGAAGAGGAGCTGGTTGTAACAGGAAGAACTTGAGCAGCAGCGAAATAACGACTCTCGACCGAGTGCGATGGCAGAGCCTTGTAGACGTCCTATGTGTCCCAGAGACCTAAATAGACTCATTATATATAAAGAATTGAATGATTGTAATTAAAATCCGAGGAAAAATGGTAACTTGTCTTCAATAGTGTCGTAAGATGGAAGGTAGACTCTCATGGAAGTTTTTAAAACATTTTATAAATTTAACTTCAATTAAATTTTTAATTGAAAAGAAAAGCATCACCTTGTTTTCCTTTTTCGTTTCCACCATAGCACTTTCAATTATTTGCTTTCTCCTTTTTCACTCTTCCTCTTCCTCGCTTTCCAATTCACTATTCTTCGTCCTGGTTTTTTTCTAAACGGCGGACCACCCTCTGTCAGGTTTCGCCTTGTATCTCTCTCAACACTTGGCTTTTGTATTTTCTTTTTCAGTGTCATGCTGTTGTATGTCTTTTTGTGTGATTCACATTTCCTTTAGATCTTTTTCGAACGAAGTAGCGTTGTTGAGTTCCAATCCAGGAACACTCCGGGAGAGGAAAATCTATTCCTGTATCTGGCCTTGACTTCTTATTATGAAAATATATCCTCGTGGTGAGTTTTCTCGAGCCCATTCTGTTCAACTTTCTCTTTCATTGAAAAGTCCAAAGCTATTCCTACCGAAAATTGTATATACGTAGGAAACACTAACAACAAAAGAAGACCACAATAACCTATTAACATTTCAAAGAAAAGTCTAAGAAAATTTTTGGAGCAAAACAAATAGGAGATCCAGTGAAGATCTAAATCAGGTATTCAAGTGTATAAGCATAATAAGGTTCATCATGACTATAGCCATCGAGTGGATTTGCCACATTGCGAAGAACAAAAACAGCTTGGCACCGAAAACAAGACATCTGGATAATATCGGGAAAGACCTCCAGAGAGTCGAACCAAAGTCAACAATAGAAGTGAGAATAGAACCGAACCCGGTGGAATAAACTATTATATTATGAACAAGTTGAGTGTCCTAGACAGAGTTCGCCTAAGTCCCCCTTTATTGCTTTAAATATCACTGTACCACTCAACTGCAGAAAAAATTCCAGAAACTAGAATTACACCGTTTAGCTTTCAATTTAATAATGTTTAAAACTTATAATGTGTTTTAATGTGTACCAAAGAATTACTATATATAAATTAGCAGACAGAACTTTTTGAAAAAAAAGCTTTTTCTGCATTTATAGAATTACAGAGCTCAAAAGTTTAAAAGAGCAATAAACTCAAGTTTTAATTGAAACTCATCCAACCTGAAGAAAACTTCAATTTGACCTGGAATGCGAAAGAGAGAATTCTTCTACATTTAAAGAATTTCCAGAATTATACTCTCTAAAACTAATGTCCAAAAGTCCAATAAAATCTCTTTTTTTGGTGGTCATGATATAAAAAAGATGACGTCACAATGTGGCGATTTCCGCTTTGGTCGCTCCCGGACGAAAATTTTTTTCCACGTGGTCGGTTTTCCTGTTGTGCGATAATTGTCATTATTATCTCTGGTAGTAACATTTTATATGATTGGGCCACACGGACGTAATAAGACGTCATCACATAATTGGATCATAATCACCAACTAAAGTCGGTCTCTATCTGTAAATGTTTGCACTTTTAGCACTTTTAGAATAATTTTAAATTGTTGTGGGTTTTATGTGAAACTTTAAAACGATTAAAATACGCGTCATGACATGCGCGTGATTGCGTGAGAAACAGTTTATAGACAATAAATGACTATAAAGAAAAGAATGGAAAGATATTTTTGTAATTTATAGCCGGACACAGTTTCTTCTCTTTTTTTCTTTTTGAAACAAGGCAAGTCACTTCCCCCAAGAAATATTGTAATTGCTGTAGAAGAATATAATGTCGAGAGGCATAAAATCTCCAGTGCCAAGTGCACTTGGAACTCTGGTTTTCCCCAGTAAGGCCAATTACTCGAAATCAATAAAAAAAGCTCACTCAAACGGAAAAATGTATCCTCTCTTTCTCCCTTCCCTTCCTTCTTTCCTTGAAGCTCACTTTCCACTTCGACCTTTATTCCGGACTTAAACGTCTTGTCGGCGTGAACTTTTCTTTGACACAAAATGAATTTTGTTTTGTTTTTATTCTCATTTTTGTTTGAATCTTATCTTTATTTCTTGGCACCTATGATCCCTGTTCAAAATCATATCTCTTTCATGATATTATCTCTACTGGAATGTTCAGTATGTTTTTAGAATAATATGAAAGTATCAATTCATCGTACCTTAAATAACCTTTATAGAATAATATAATTGTCATCATTATTCATTTGTATCAGAAATGTCGGATGTTGTCAAAAAAGGATTTACTTTAACATGATCTTGATCTTGATCGATCAAAGGCGACCGCTCAGAGCTAGGCTCATCAGAAAGGTCAAACTACCAGGCTGTCATTTCTCGAACCATTTTCTGTAAGTTTTTTTGACAACATGAATCCTGTATTAAAAAAATACTGTGGCCCAAATATACCAAAACAATTTGGGCGTTTTTTTTAACGCAAATGTTAGGAGTCATACGAACAAATTTCCAGGAGTCAAATGGGATGATAACTGCTTCAAAATACTGAAGAAGTGCTTAACAGTTCGGGAATAAAGGTGACTAATAATCTAGAGACCTGAAAGTTCATCGTTAGTTTGATGTGTTTTTAAATCACGTGACTTAGTCAAGTTTAGCGAGAACATTATCAAAACGCGGTGGTCGTAAATAGTTTCACAGACTTTTCTTTACTTCCATGTCACGCTAATTTAATTTTACCCATTTCCTAAATTGTGCTTCCCCCCTCACTTTCTCGCAACAGTAAAAAACACCATTCAAAACAGCTCGAGAAATTTCTGTCGTTGGATTTTTATTTTTAAATTGCATAGCAATAGTGAGAAAAAGGAAATAATTTCGTTTCATATTGATAAGGCCTTGAAAATCTAATCCAAATTGATTTCGTTTGGAAGCAAACGTTTCAACTGCCATTTTCCACACCACCCCCACGCCCTCACGAATAGAAAATTTGCAAATTACAGGAAAATTAAGTTTAGCTTATTAATTTTTCATTTTAGTATTTCCCATCGCTTTCCGCCATTTTAAAAAGGTTTTGACAAAATCAAGTTGTTCAGGTAAACGTTCTCTCTTCTCTAACCTAATGAAATTATTTACAGGTAAATCACTTTACCGTCGCATCCGGTATAGTGAGAATGATTTTCCGGTGTTTTTGTTGGCCAAACAATCGGATAACCCAAATTTCGTGAGCTATCGCATCTGCCAAGTAAAATTTGTCCTGTTCATTTTCCTCCGGGTAAATTTTGTGTATTTTTGCTACTAAGTCTTCTCTAAGGCAATATTGGGGGTTGCCTCTCCGGTCTCATTGTTTACAAGAGGATCCGCTCGGTTTTGTTATAACTTGTCAGGCTCTGATGAACGAAGCTATTCTTTGCGAGGAACAACGTTTTCAGACTTTGTCAGGGTTTTCAACCAACGATTGACTCGTCACCTGTAAAATGAATGCAAAATGATCTGCACCCATGATATATGTCGGTGAATGAGTTATCCTAGAGATGGCTTCACACCATATCTCAGACGCTTTTGTCCTTATATAGTTAGGACTAAACTCAAATAAACAAAAACCGATTCTTTAAATACAATTCAACATCTTATAAACTCACTCAAAGAATAGAACGAGTGGTAGTTAGCTTAGCATCTTCTACTACTAATGAATAATGAATATATACAAAGAAATTTACAAACATATATAAACTTATAAGTACTAGGATTAGAGGCAGGGGGTGAATGACCATATCTCGAGAGGCAAGAACAGCCTCACCCATCTGGTAACACTCAACAACTCTCAAGGCAAGAGAGAAGAGAAGCATAGGGAATAAGATATCTGTATGATGTCAGAAAATACCTCCAGATAGTCAAAGAAGATGAAGTGGAACCAAACCCGGTGATAGAAAACTTGTGAACAATCCGAGTGTCATCGGCGGATTGTTAAGCACTCACAATGCTGATGGTTATAATAAAACACGTAGATACAGTCTGTCCCAAACGTTCCTGGAATAATTTTGGGTTGTACAATTGGATAATAATTATTTTTTGTAGTATACAGGCGAGAAATGGTTTTAATCGGTAGTAAAAACTGCTACATATGTTTATAGTAACGTAAAAATAACGAACAACAGGGTTTGAAATAAAAATAGACTTATAAAATGAATAGGAAAATGAGAATGACACAGGGTCAGGGTAGCGTGTAGCTGTTAAAGGAAAGACGTGGAAATAGAAATAAAGAGATGAGCGAAAGATAAAAAGGCAATAAAAAGAAAAGACGCATTAAAAAGAGAATCGTTAGACAGTACGCGAGCAATCTTTTGCCAAACACGAACGCAATTCTCCGTGCATTGTCCAAAATGCCTTTTGTTGAAGAGGTAATTGTCGTCAAAGTTTTCGCAACGACTGTTTGGTCACGTCATTCCCAGATTTTTTGTCTGTGAAAATTTTTCTGTTTTCCATAAAAAAAACAAAGATTTCGTCGAGAAATGAAAATCCTTCGAGTTGAACCCGATTTTTCTCTTAAGTAAATAGCAACATATTTGAAATCTTAAAAAACGTGATAAACTTCAAGTAAGCTCAAAACTTTAATGTCTCATTTCCCTAAATCTCCTTTCTTTGAGAATGAAGACAATCTCTTTTCTTTCAACTAAATAAATCACCGACAACTTTTTCAGCAGATTTATTTCCACTTTCAATAATAAAAAAGAAGACATAATTTTTATTAAGCACGGAGAATGAGTAGAAAAGAGGAGGAA
This sequence comes from Columbicola columbae, assembly GCA_016920875.1. Classification (NCBI taxonomy): domain Eukaryota; kingdom Metazoa; phylum Arthropoda; class Insecta; order Psocodea; family Philopteridae; genus Columbicola; species Columbicola columbae. Next base: position 19,119,131 of record JADMLL010000001.1, read on the forward strand.
AACAGTAGAAGAGGAGGAGTGTAAAAGGGGGTTGGAGCTTTTAAAATTTCAAAAACATGTGGGAGTCACTTTTGAATATCGAAGTTATCTACTTTAAGGATTTTTGTGATTCTAATCCACGGAACAGACTGAAAAGAGATTGATCTTCATTCATCAACAGCCATCTTTTCATTTCCCTCAGGTTTCGCATCAAGATGGAAACTTCAAATCTTTTTATATTTATTAACACGGAAAAATCTCCTTTTTTCTATCATGTCATGAGTAGATTAAGGAAATTCATTTTTAATAATTATTTTTTAAAGAAACCTGAGAGAAGTTTTTAGTTGCTTTAACGACGATTACGGTTGAAATTTTCAGCTAACCACACAATACTCAATCAAGGGTGGTTTAGGCGAGGTCTGTCGAGGACCCTCAACTTGTTCACAAAAGTTTTCTTCTTCCATCGGATTTGGTTCCACTTTCACTTCTTCTATTGTTGACTTTGGTTTAGACCCTCTGAAGGTCTTTCCCGAAACTATTTAGATGTCTTGTTTTTGGTGCCAAGCTGATCTTCGGAACGTGGCAAATCCACTCCATGGCTGTAGTCATGATGAACCTCACTACGTTTAGACGCTTGATTACCTGATTTAGTTCTTCATTTTATCTCCTTTCATATGTACACCGTACTATTCGTTCTGCCCTCAAATTTTTCTCAAGTCTTTTTCTTGAAGTGTGGGTAGGTTTTGCACTCTCCTTTTGCTGTTCTCTTTGTATTATTAATGTAAATTTACTCACATTTGAATCATTATTATAAGACAAACAGGTGTGTATAAGATAAAGTTAGTACTTGGATAAATTTTTGGTAGGCTAACAGACATTTCTTTCACTTTGCTCCGACGTTTTCTTTCTTTCATATATGACATTCTAAATGTAAGAAAGATGAACTTTACACCCTTACAAGGAATATTTACTTATTCATCCATCTATCCATTGTCGTTACAGTTTTGTAAGAGGCTTGGCCTCTACAGTTACTTGTCCCTGTCCTCGGTGACGTTTCTCCAGCTCCAAGCTGGAGGTTTTCTTCTTCTTCCTCCGAGGCCTGCTGGGTTGCCGTTTGTTCCAAGAGGACTTGTGCTGGTATGGGCCAGGCGAGCTCTTCTGACCTCAGTCAATAGTGGTATTTGATACAACACTTAGTTGTACCTCTGGTGCCAAAGTCCGTTAATGGAGAATGAGCTGTAGATTTTTTTTTCAGGACTACAAGGAATAACAATCGACTAAATATAGTAACACCACTAATAGTAATACACAATTTTTTGTGCGATATTGGATTCGTTCAATCAAATAGCACAGAAAATATGAAAAAGAGTGTTACTTTTCATAAACACTCAAACCAGGAATCATTTGGCGACGAAGAAAATCAGTTCAAACAGAAACCTTGCAAACCAAAAGCATGAAACCAAGTGATAGAGTGTTATAGTATCAAAATATTTAATTCAGTCGTGAAATGGATTACCGCAGAACAGGGACGGTTCCTCATGTTTCGTCTCAAAATGAAATTTCTCGAAATTAAGGAAAGACCGAGCGCAGTTCACGTCAACACTCCACCGCGTAATTCCCTCTCCCCCCTCCGCGCCTCTTCAAGAACTGAGAAGAGGAAAATAAGAATTTTTCCTGTTTTTAAATGATTCATTAAGATAAAATAGCGGCAGCACTTGGTTGAGAAAGAGGAGTGTGAGGTCTGGGGGGGAAGGCACTCCGAAAATTTTTTTTTATATTTAAATTAACCATAAGACAAAGCCACAAAAAAGAAAAATTTTTCTCCTTTCTCTGCTAATAAAGAAAATGAGAAAAAAAGACCGGGAAAATAATAAGAAGAAAAATAATTTAGTTTTCCCGTCTTTTTCAAAGTGTGAATTTTATAGTCGAGGAAAACTTTCCACTCTTTTCCCACATATAAAGTCACTCTAGGAGTTAATAAATATCTTTATGTCGTCTCCAGAAAACCTGTTTTTGATATAAAAAGAAAGAGAATGAAGGAAGGAAAAGAGGTTTACGGCCAACGCGAAGTACATATGAATGCATTAACCTAAATTAAAAAGATTTTTAACTGAAAAATATATATTTTTGAATTTCCCAATTTTGAAGCTCTCACTCTGCATCGACGCAACTGGCTTTAACAACAAAAAAAAAGAAGATAATATAAGTTCAAAAAAGTCGGATTGTATAGGAAACAATGATAGCGTCTACAAATGTGCTCATACTTCCATCGTTTCACTTAAATTTGCTTTGGCGTCGTATTTCCTAAAACCTCTTAAAGAAGGAGAGATGGGTGTTGAGAAAAATATGTCATGTATTAGAAAGATGATGATAATAATAAATTCTACCGAAATATAAGAAGCGCGCACTTACAGAAGTAATAAAAGTGAGGTAGAGCATGACACTAAACAAGACCCAGATATATACAGATCGAGAGGTGACTGCCCACAAGGCAGAGTGTAGTTAAGGACCTGGCAAAGAAGGCGTGCCAAATCATAAATGTGACCATCCCAAATGACCTCGGCATAACATTCTTCCCAAAGGAAGCGGAAGGCCGCTTATCCCTGAAGGATAAGGGCCTGGAAATAGAAGTGCAACGGATGTGGGGAGTAAAAACCCGTGGTGGTTGGTGCATTTGCACTCCTCAACATCTCCAGTAATCTGGAGAAAATACCTGACCAGGCCGTTCAGCGATAATGGACACAGCACATATATTTTGTAAAGTACTGTGAAAACATCATTCACGTTATACTGTATATTTATAAAATAAATCCTTTTCATAAGTGTATAACGTTATACATCATCGCCAAAATGGTTCGAAAAACTTTTGGGACTTACGTACTGTGTAATCAAAAATTCTTTTTTTACAAATAAACTTTTTATGCACGTGTGCATTATTTATGAAATAACTCGCTGACATAAAATGCATTAGCTACGAAACAAAACCTCACTCACCATTTCACACTCACGAGAAAAGTTTTTCTTAACCATTGCCATCATTATTATTTTCTTTCATATTTTGCGTCACTCCATAGCTGATTCTAACTTTTCCTCATCACGGTCACGTGTCTCATCCAATTTTTCAGGTTTGAATAAAACTCGTAAACAATTCTCAATTTTGTTTTTGTTTAAGGTAAGCAGAAGAAAAATTTGAGGAGCAAATAGTTTTCGGATGAAATAAAAAAATATTTCCCTTTGTTAAGGAACGTTGGGACCTTTCGGGGTTATTGCCTTTACAGACACGTAGCATATTTATGAGTGTGAGGACCTAACGGTAATAAAAGATCCATCTTCATGGCACGAAGAAGACGTAAAAGAAAAAAGAACTCGTGTTTGTGCTTTCTCTTTTATTATCTCTACGCTATTTGATTTTTAACTTTATCTTTTTCTTTTTTTTGTTTCAAAATTGTTTCAGATTTTGATGTGGACTGACAGTCATCGAAGATCTTAAAAGGAGGATGGTTAACTCCTAACATATCAAGGTGGGTCCTTCAGAGACCCAAGAGGGTGATTTTTGGGGATTCTCGTCTAACTATAATAACTAATATTAATAATAATATAATAGAGTACCAACTGACCAAAACACCTACAAAAAGAGAGCCATTTCTATCAACGCCAAGATCAACCACTATTGGATTGTCTTCCGTCCGGTAGGCCTTTATGTAGCGGAGTACCTCAATCTAAACAGGAGTTTAGAAAGCGACATAACCTCGAAGTCTACCAGCACGTTCCGAAATTGTCAGAAGTTATGCGAGAGAGAAGAATCGTCTTCTATAACTCCAATAGACTGATCAGCCCGATCTTTTCTTTCTTCCGGGATAAGATCACCAAGAAGCCTGGTTCTGTGTGTCTGAAAAGGACCTCAAAGAACTGGGAATTTCTAAACAGGGTCTGATGCAAAGGTAGAAACTCGACTAGCAGAGTTTTCAGGAGCAAAAGACGGGAACAAAGTGAACGGAGGAAAGGAAAAAGATCTATAGTGAGAGGATGAAGGCCTCATGAAGTTGAATACTGGCTTTATTCTTTATCTACATCATTATAGAGAACACCGGCAAAAGTTTTCATTTGCCGATAACCTGACACCTTGTTTTTGTTATTAGTTCAATAAAGTTGTACTGTACGGGCATGATAGTTGGGGGTTCTGCCTTTAGAGATATTTACTTATACGGTAGGCTGTCTGTATGGTAATTGTCTGTTTTAATTTTCGAGTAGCCTCTATCTTGTTTTCTGGTCATTTTCTCAAGTCCGAGGTTTTTCTTAGCTTTTTATTTCCGAGCTTACAACAGTAAAACTTCTTAAATTAGAGAAATTTTTGCTTTTCACGCTTAATTATTGTCCAATTGCGTATAAACTTTGGAAATCCACTGGGCTTTGAGACAGCAGACTTAGCAGTTCTGTCATGTATTGGACAAAAGCCAGAAATTTGTCGTCTTTTTGTTGAAAAGTAAAAAGTACCTCATGAGATTTATGCGGCCACAATAGATAATCGTTATTCTTACTTTAACGTTAAAGGAATCGAAGACAAAATGAACAGGAGATAAAAATTTGGTCCTTCAGATTGTTAACCTCGGCTGAAGAATATAATAATATCGCGAATTCAATTTTTTCGCTTCTTATATGAATAATATGAGTTAAGCGAATAATAAATAAATAGAGAAGTTAATTTCTAAACAGATAAACCAGATAAAGTGCTTATAAGTTACAAGACAGATAAAATCATCTGAATACAAGGTTAAAAACTAATAAAAAAATAAAAGCGTTGAATGTTGAACATGGTTTTCATTATATTATATATGGATATAATTTACAATTGATGAGGTTTTATATTTTTATTAATAATATAGTTCAGCCCAAAACCCCTCAAAAAATTTGGAACACATTTCTTTCCCCAACTACCCTCGTTAAAGAAAAACCTTTTTGATAGACGATCCATCTCAAAGTTGTTAACCTTCCTGCCGTATAAAATAAATTTCTACTTCTTTCTCATAAAAACGGGTTTCGTTTCACCAAATATTATTAAATCCGTTTTTGAAAATCTTCATTATAAATCCACGTCGTTATTAATGATGCCTTCCTAGTTGCGTAATAAAATCCCTTTGTAATGAGTAAACATTAACTAACTATTATTCCCAAATTTTTTCCTTGCTCCACGTCTCTCTTTCCCGAAATCTTATAACAAAAACTGTTTTCCGAAGTTCATAAACTTCATACTTCACAGACTTTGAATTGAAAAACATCGATTTTTATATCGGTTTTCTTCTCCTTTCAAACTCGAGCCTTTTCCTATTAATTAAAATTATTAATATTAAAAGTTTTTTAATCCTCAACATCCGTGTTGTGCTTCAATTTCAAACAAGAGGTATTAGTTCCACATCTTTAAAATAACAAAGAAAAAAAAATTAAATATTCAATCAGTCAAGGGTGGCTTAACGATTCGTCCAGGACCCTTGTTCACTATAGTTTTCACCGCTGAGTTTTGTTCCGCTGTAGAGTTTGCTTCGTCTTTCTTCATATCATCCAGATATCTTGTTTACAGTGCTCCTCTCACTCCCTAACGATGTTCAAACCGATGAATCTTTTTCACTTTTAATCTAAAACAGGATCAACTTATTTCGCAAGCCTACTCTTGCCTATTCTTGTTGACTAAAAATTACAACAGAAACTTCTCTGTCTAGTGGAAAGGTGGTCAGAATTTAACAGTAGTAATAAAATTCTTCTAAATAATTTCATGGGCCTTTTCGGGCAACTCCACCCTAGAAATCCTAGAACTTTTCCAGTTCAAGATTCTACCAACCATGGTATATGCTCCATGGTTTGGTCCTAACAATAATTACAACACCTGAAAGGGTCTGGCGATTTTCATTATAAAGAAAGGAATTGGCAGATTCTCCCTCAAATACTCCTCTCAACTGGCGGTCCATCCCAATCCGTCTGCATTATTACTTCTTCACGAACCACATGACCAACGACGCCTCAAGACGCATAAACCACTAGACTCCACAACACGTTCCCTAGATATTGAGCCTCTTTATAGTCAGACCAACTACAAAATGTCTCGCATAGAGACAGATGGCAGTTGATATGGAAAAAGAAGAAAAATGTCAGGAAAATTGCTTCTCAACTTTAAATTCAAATCAGAACAGTAACTCAAAAAAATCGGCTAACCAAGAACAGTCTGGGGGTTCAACTAGAACTCGGTGAACCAACCCGTACAATTTATGGCCACTAAAGAAAGTGTGGAGGTAAGGAAGAAAGGGAAAGGAATTTTTCCTGTTTTCTTTATAATTCCCTGGAAAAGTATCAACAACTTAAAAGGGAAATTCTTTCACACTTCAAGAAAAATCTTGCCAATTAATCTCTTTTTTTATTTAATTTGGCCAGAGAAGGTAATTAAATTAACAGAAAATTCACGCTCAACCGTTTTTCTTCTCTTATTCATCCTCTGTTGGAAGTTTTGGAATCGAAAAAGAAAAGGAAAGAAAATCAAAAACTTTGCAAAAAGAGATGAAAGGAAAAATATAATACACACAATGACCGAGGAATCAATGATTAATGTCTGACGCCTCATCACTATCAAGCACGTGAATGAGATTTCCCGTTTGATTTTCCGTTAAGACAGAGAAAAATTAACTCGAAGGTAAAATGAATTTTCATAAGACTTTTCTTCTCCCCACCCATCCCTATTGGTGTTACAAGAGAATTGTGTAGTGAGAGGCAAAAGAAAAAGGCGAGAAATCCGCCAACCTTTTTATTTTTATTTCTCCTTAGATCCTCCTTCTCTTCACGCCAAGAAAACCAGAAAAAAAGAAAAATTTGTTTAAGTGTTCCCACGGAAAATTTAGCAAACGGTGCACGTATACTGCAGGCCAGAATAAAATTTATGTTGTGATAAATTAGGGAAGGGCTTAATTGCAGAAAACATTTTGCGAAATTTCGAGGAGGAACTCCTAGAAGGTTAATGTTAAACCATTAGCTCCGGTTTTGTTTGACGTTTATGGAGTCTGAGTTATTTTTTTCTCAAAATATGAGCTTTCGAGGACATGGCCTTTTTTTCTTTTCGAGTTAACCTGAGAAGACGGGTAAAAGCTTTTTGGTTGGTTTTTTAAATCTTTTATCCCTTCTCTTTATTTGTTCATAAATGATCATAACAAAGGTTCTTTTTTATTTATCAGATGTTCCACGACCAACGCCACCAACGACGCTTCAAGAGACATAAACCACTTGACTCCATAACACTCTTCTGCTCAGCATCACCTTTTGCTCCCTCCCACCTTTCTTCCTCTCGCTTTCCTGTCTTCTTACTATTACTTTTTACCCGCTTTATTAATACGACTACTGCTTTCTTTCTTCCTGCTCCGTTTTCTTTTTTTCCTCCTTAATCTTCTATTCCATTCTACCTCTTCCTATCTATATGCTACTTTAATTTTTTCTTCTATATTCCCTCTTCTGTGTTCTTTCTGTCTCCTACATCTTTCCCACCCTGTCCGATTCCTAGGGCTAATAGACTAGTCCGTCTCCTACTATTTAGCCCCTTTAAAGCCTTAATCAATTAAGTCATCCTTGAACATAAGTTGTATGTTCGATTGTATAAAAAAAATATTTTATCAAGTTTCAATTTTCTCTCCAACAGGAAAAGTCTAAAATGGGTTGATTAGAGAACACTTTGGTAAATTCAACACACTCGAAAAAGACAATAAAAGATAATTTAGACCATAAATAAATCGAAATTGAGGAAACCACAAGAGAATCGATAACATAACCGGCTTAACACGGTCAAACATTGAAGAGTTATTACGACCGAACAAGAAATAACTCAATTATCTAATTTAAAGTTGTATATGTTCTCCTGTCTAATACTGAAAAATACAATATATCATAATTTTTTCGTCAAAAACCCTCAAAATCCTAGAAATTGCTTTTACAAAAAAAATTAAGGGCGTCACAGATAAAAGTTTAAAAGTTTTAAAAGAAAAAGTTTCGCGGCTTCCGATGTGATGCTTTTGCATCCATTAAGTGTAGAACTCTTTTTGTATGATGGCACGGTGAGGATTATAGTGGAGGAGGGAGGAAGGAAACAGTCCATTTTAGAATAAAACTAACAGAAGAATAAAAGTTTTTTTATTCAAAACTTAGTTTTCTTGAACATTCTTTTTTTTAAATCCAGTTAATTTTCACTTCTCAGACTCATTTCGGCAAGGTTTATGATGAGTGAGTTCATAAAACTGGATTCGCTCCTGGTTAAATGGTCCTTTTTGTAATCCTGAAAACCGTTTTCTTTTTATAGAATTCTAACAACTGAAAAGTTTATTTGGTTTATTTTCCAGGTAAGGGCCTCTATGTCATCAATCATGTCCGGGGTGTGATACACCGTCTTAAGACACACATGTTGGCGACAATCGTGATGTCCTCACGTCTTTGGGCAACCATAAAAGCCTGCGAAACATCAGGAAAGTGATCAATAACTCAAAACCTTACATCCTACCCCGTACAGTTGTACTCTTGAGCTGTTTCCTAAGATTATTTTTAAAAGAGAACGTTAGCCAAAAGTAAAATAGGAAGTAGAAATCACGCAATCGACTAATATGTCTTAACAAAGACATTTGTAGAAAAAACATCCGGGCATTTAAAAACACGCGAGCGTATCTTTTGTTTTTGTTGTCGAACAGAGGGAAGGATGTCGGAACACGAAAAGGTTGGAGGCTAGAAGAGGAAAAGAACAAAGAGATGCTGGTTTATCTTTGTCAAAGGAATATTCGTTGAGAGCTTTCGATGAAGGCGTTCCCTCCGGTTTGAACGATGCATAAATTATCTGAGAGATAAAAAGAATTCTGGTGCTAAGGTTGCGCCTGTTTTCCCTTTTATTTTGACTGGTCCCCAAAAAAGGAACATCTCAACATTTGTTTTTCTTCTTTTTTATCTCTTCGTCTTTTCACTTCTTTTGTTTGCAAATTTTTCAAAGTTTTTTCTGTTTTGTTTTCAAATTCAACCTTTCCTTTTACTTTCCTATTATCTATTGTTTCTCCTTTTTCATTTTCTTTTCTTCTTATCGTCTACCATTTTTCAACTCCCGGTTTTACCTTTTTCATTTACATTCTTGGTACTCAAACTGCGGCCCGCCAAGCTCTATTGAGTGGCCCAGTGACCCAGTGGAAACCGATTGAGTGCAAATTTGTAAGAGGTCAATTGCTCATTGTTCAGTCTGAACACATCAGTAAGACAGATCGGGTATCGCCAGTAAGAAAATGATCGGGCTTGTGCTCAGAAACTCCTGATATTGCTTGCCTCAACATGTCTTGATAAGACAAAATATACATAGAGAAACAGACTGACAGATGTACATGTAAATGATACTATGAGGGTAGACTACACACATCGGAAGCCGGACCTGTAAAAGCTTTTTTCTTTGTTAAGTCGTATGGTCTGGTCGCAATGTCACAATGAAAATTTGGCCCGGGAAGGAAAAAGCTTGAGTGCCAAGGATTAACATGGGTTCGATGGTCGGAGAGAATTTTATTAAAATGGACCAAAAGTACTTATTATTATACATTAGGTGTTTACTCCTTTTTTTCTTCACTAGTAAAAATTTTCCTAAGGTAACTGAAGCTATATAAAAAAATTGAGTCGCTATTTTCGAAACGGAAGAATGAAAATCACAGATCGTTACGCTTAGTACCGTCTCTTAAGACCCCATAGGCTACTCAGCTATTTAATCATTCTGGATAATTTTTTTCCCTACCTTTGGCTATGTAAAAATTTAAAAATAAGAGAAATTAGGTTTTCCTCGAAGAAGTAAAGAAAAGTCCTCGGGCGTGGAAAACACTCCGACGTTTTTTAATTTCTTTTTTTTCCTGGAAAAAATAGTGGAAAATGAGATTTTTCGTTTCAATCAAATACGGCCGGTTATATTAACTAGCAAAAATTTTTTATCTATTATTTTAATGGCATCGATTTACTCAATAATTGCTTTTTAATTTTTTTGCTGTTTCCGTTTTTATTATCTATTTTTTGAAAGTCTTTGTTCATTTCATTCTCAGTACCTATTAGGACATTTCGTATATTCAGTACTTGAGAATGGTTTATTCGGGATTATACATGAGGACAGGCCTCACTGCTGTTTTATTTCACTGCCCGTATTTTCACGCGTATCAGTATTCAGTCGTCGCAGAAGTAGGTAGATAGCTCAGGCCATTTCATTTACCCGATGGTCATGGAAGTTGTGATTTCTTCGTCGATCGTCCCATCCCTGGCTACATTGAAACTCAGATATTCATATCTGTTTACTTCTTTTATATAAAAATTAATAGGCGAAAAAATTCAAAATCTTACAACAAACATCACCCGTTTTGGTCGAAGTCACTAGTACAACCTCACATACAAACTTTGTTGCATTCACAAACCACCATTTTTCTTCCTACATTGCTTACTCTTATCTCAGTTAATTTCCCGAAACATTCATTCAAAATCACCGCCATATGAATAAACCTAGAACTTATGACCTCTTTCGTCCACAATCAATATTGCCTAGTTTTTAAGCTTACAGGAAATATTTTACTCTGTAAATAAGATGTAAATTTAACATTTGGAACAGTCATTTTCAAATTATACTCTTCTAAGTGCTTCAAGTATGACAAAAAGAAGGAAAAACTTAGAAAACTTTAGGGCGGAGTTAAATTTTTTTTTGTTTGCGTGACGGAAAGAAAATTTTAAAAAGAAGGAAAAACCTTTCCGACACGATTTTCCCATTATAAAAGAATCGAGTTGACATCAGCAATCCTTCGGATGCTTTAATTCCTATAATAATCAATTCGAATAGAAGTGGAATTTTGTTATTAACAAATAGTTGGCCCCTACCAACTGTCTCTGTCCCGGAGTACAAAAAAAACAGACGGGAAAAGTTTTCCAAAAAAAAGTGAGAAAAGAACTTTTGGGAAAATTATGGTTTGGGGTCGGGAATATTAAATCAGATGGAAAAATCCTCTTCCCAAAAAAATTTTTTTTGTTTGTTAAACTTGGGCAATTCAATAATTTTGTTTGTCTTCGGGGGTTTTGAGCAATTATTGCTTGAAAGAAGAGAAAGAAAAAAGGAGAGAGGAGGAGGGGAAAGGGGAAAATGAGGAAATAATTTTTCCATCCTTCATATTTATTACCGACGATTTCACCGTGAGAATTTTGTCTGTTGTTTCGAGGAGTTTAGGCTCTCGAAATTCGGCGTCGTCCCTGCTTGGAACTGAGTTAACCTGGTTCTCGAAATAACTGTCAATCTATGTCGAAAACGGTTTTCCGAAGTCTCGTGCGTGTCCCAATAAATTTGAAGTGAGTTCTGGGCACTGTCTCAGGCCAAATTCATTTCTTTTTATTTATATTTTCTTTCTCACTCCAAAATCATTTTTATATTATTATCTACTTTATTCGATGGTTATTACGATATCTTTCTTTTTGATGTCCGTTCATTCTGTCACAAAAGACTTCATATTTTTTACGAGTGTTTTTCATTACGCGGCGTCCAATTTTGCAAGTATGAAAAGCTTCTCTTTTACCTCGTCTCTTCACTTTCGATTTCTTTTCCTTTTATTATAAACACGATTGCCCCGATTAGAAAGGAACAGGTCAAAGCCAGGATTCGATCAAGCCGAAAACCTGAGTCCATGATTGATGACTAAGGATTTCGCTTTCTATAAAACGAGTCCTGCAAAATTTGAAAGGAAATGACGATGATGATGACGGTGGTGATGATATAGTAAAACATTATAAGGTTTTGTTTCATGATTTTACGTCAACGAGTCATTTCATAAATAATGTACAATTAATTTTTTAACAACAATGATACATAGCGTTATGCACTTATGAAAAGGATTTATATTATAATTATACTGTATAACGTCTATCTATTTATTATTAACATCTCGCTGATTTAAGGTTGTTACGACAAGGATTACCCCGATTAGATAGTACCAGGTCAGTAGGTGCTGAATAAGTATTTAGTCAAACCAAAACCTTGGATTCACGATTGCTGACTGAGGATTTTGTTTTGTTTTAAATAAGAAGGAATTTGAAAATCCAAGCTCTTCCGATACGGTCGCAAGTCTGAACAGTTGGTCAGTTATAGTCTGTGAATCTTGAACACGTAGTTATTTAGTCAAGACTTCTGAGAAATGGACATCACAAAAGCTTTATTGATAGTACCATTATTAGAGATGTAAAAATTTATATTTTAATCATTATATTATGCATTTACTACATATTTATTTAAATTATTTTTGGAATGTCACACTGTAAAACACTCCCACTATCGATTTGTGACATGGCTAGACATAGTTGGAAGTAGTAGATAAAAATATTGCATTGCAAATATTCTGCTTTAATTCTGTACTTCACATTAGGGTGGCGCTCTTTATCAACATTTCGGCGCAAATACACTTCTTCGTATATTTTCAAACTGGATTTTAACGCTTTAAAGGGTCCATGTCATTGACAGCAAATATCTCGAAATTAAAGAAATTTACGAGTCTTCCAAAAATTCTTTCAGAATAAAAAAAAAAATTCAATTTATTTAAGTCCTTATTTACTGAGCTTAGGTTAAGCAGAGGTCTGGATCAGACAACGAGAGAGGATTTCTTTGCTCCCTCCTCCCCACCACCGCCTTACCGCCTTCTTGAAGAAGAAAGGGTCGTTTTCTTCATAAATACAGCTTTTTTTCCTTGAAAATCACTGATTTATAAATATTTTATTAATTTTTTTTCTGAAATTTGTTTATTCCAATATTGAAAAGTTTCTTCTCAAGGGAAAATTCCGCCTTAATCAAAGAGAGCAATCATCTAAAATCATCTTCTCTTATTAAATTTTTCTGTCTGTCTCTCTCT